>JBBPLP010000466.1:0-20859 GCA_038089875.1 Fistulinella prunicolor
CGATACCTTTTCCATTCGCTTACCTACTCGTAGCTAACCTGTACGCGTAGACTCATACTCGTACAGGTAATATATTAGTCGCACTGTCGTCGTGTGTCTGAGACTCATACTCGTACAAAGGGTAGTTCTACACGGGGAAAGGCGTCCGATTGGTGTCCCGGCCAAAGTGAATGGAGTTTGTGGCCATCACGTGACGACAGTATTGACTTTGCATGAAAGCACACGCTCCGGTTATAGTACAAACGAGTCAATCATCGGCACCTCTCTTGGTGAGTTCATCGCTGGAAAAGTTCGTGCGATTCGACGCTTCACGATTTGATGCTCCCATTCCAAGCACACTATGTTACAGCCAGCCAGCACACTGCTTCTCTCCCCCGTGCCCCCGGTGCTTCTTCTTGCTCCCCATCATCAAATTCCAGATCCTTGCCGTTCCCGTTCCCAGAGCCTCTCACGATTCGTCGCCCGGGTCAGGAAGATACGCGGACGTCCGGATTGAGCAGTGATGCACCGTGATGACCAAGAGTGGCCGAGAGCCATCGTTGTTCGCCCGGACTGCCGTGACTTTGGACATGATGGTTGCAATCGCAGGTATGTTAAGTTGGTCTTTAAGTTTCGAGTTGGCACACTTGCAAAGGTGCGTGGCGAAAAGACCGCGAGAGACGGGAAATACTTGATAATGAACGGACTACCAAACGACAGTTAGTGCTGCCTCTCCTATATGGACTCCAAACAGCGAAATTACAATTGATTTTGCACCCTGCAGGATGATCTGGTAGGTTATTTACTAGTCGATCCATGAGATCTACTTTCCTAGGTTCTTCCTTGTTGACGATAGACACTCTCCCTTTACAGCTGATGGTAAAGGCTGGAGAATCATTCCAGCGCAAATACTACAGCGATAAGCTGGACGCCTTACCACACATCGACTCATTCAAGTCTCTGGTGCAACCAAGTTTGGTATTGATACATGCCTGATCGTAAAAAGATCTTTTGCGAAACCCATATGGTGACGGTTCCGTCACGAGAGGCGGTGGCAAGTCGTCAACACATTATGAGGAGCATACAATCCACATCATGTCGCCCGGGATTCAGGGCATGAATAAAACCCTTGTTCTCGCTGCTCGTGGTACCACGTTCGACCAACGACACGGTAGGTTCGTGAGAGCGATAAGGACGACATGGACGTGGATGACCCAGAGAAGTCGTAGAATGTAATCTTGCTCATCAAATTCTCCCCTCTGTTATGCTCGGGCCGTGGTTTGATAGTCGTGGACAGTCGTAACTGAACAAGCCTCGGTCCAATACAACTAGCCTTAGCGCGGCATTCAAACCCCGACGACTCACTGTAGCAAGGACCAAATACATACAAAGTGTTCTCTGAAGGGTACGTCCATCATCATCATGCACAACCGTACATCACTCACGAGCTTGTATGTATAGCTAGATCGTGGTGTACTTATCTAACACAATGCTTCCGCCATTCATTTTTCCTGAAGAATGTTGTCGTACGTTCGATCAGGTGTGGTCGAGCCCATGGTCAGAGGTACACCGCGCATACGGTTCCCGATACAGCATATCCACCTTATCTCACGGACGTAAAGCACTGGCCACCAACAAAAAATGTCTCGTCGGGGATATCAACTCTCCCGAGGTGAACGGCGGTAGAAAGGAACTGCGGAGGGCCCACAAATTGGAGCATTATTAATGGAAGAAGACGAGTAAGCGCCTCACGATTTTCATGTGCGACATTGAACGTATTCATGCCAAGGTAGGGCGACTCGTGGAGGTGAAGGGTAGGCCGAAGGTACTAGTAAGCAGTCAAAAGGCAACATTTTGAATGTGATTACTCGGACTCGTTCGCAAACAACTTGTTCCCATCTTCGCAGATGTAGGAAGGAGGTTGACTACCAGTGTTGACCTTCCATTCTGCCTAGAAGACCTGGAACCAGATGCACCGTGATATGGAACATTCTTGTGGGATTAGGTGCCTGTGTAATGCAGTCCCTGCCACCGGGTATGGCGTATGGCAATGTCACATGGCTTCGTGCGGTTTGCGGCATTGCCTGCCCATCATGCCCATCGTGCCCAAACCTGATGTACACACACCCGGACCATCTCCGAAGCCAAGTACATCTTGGATCGTGCATGCCTCTGTATTTCAAGTCACGGACCGTGCTGGAATGTACCCAATTAACTTCTCAGCTGCCCTGTGGTTTCGGAGGTATCGTTGAGTCCGGCGATATATCGACTCCGATGTATCCCCCACTCAACGAATTCTGGATGATCTGGACGTCAGTCCTCGCCTTGAATATACTAGGCATCTCTGTTCGGTTGAGGTTTCTTTGCGGAAAGTATCACAAGAAGAACTTTTCGTGCTAGGAACCTGCAGCCAACCGATATCTGTGGGGAGGGCCAATGGAACTACGCTATCGTTATCATCAATTGGGCTGGGAATCTGTCTTCTTCAGGTAAGAGCATGAGGATGTTCTTCGTGTCACTGTTGACCACAGTTGATACTCAGCGGTTGCCGAACAATGTCACATGTGCCTCGCTGCATCCACGTGGAAGGAACGCTCGGAAAGGGACCAGTGCCACGTCGACCTGAGGCTTTGCAATGGAACCAATGCCCCCTGACTTCGGTAATCTTCTCAGTCTGGGACGCATATCGTTCTCCTGCGAAGGGGACCCACATGGTCAAACGATGTACACAGGGGCGTGTTCTGTGTTTTCATTGAATGGCATGATGTTTCTGTGCCCCACCGCACAGGAACAAGAAGCCTAGGCACATGGCGTCGCATACTAAAGAGCAACTCCACAGCACGACTGAGGGTTCAAATAGGTCGTTCCCACCAACCTGTAGGCCACTCAAGGGTTACCTTGCACCTTCCAGCGAGTGCTACAAGAATTCGGAATACTCGTTCCGTGAGGTATTCAGAGCATCTATTGTTCGAATCAGGCTGACACTATGGTCCATCTTGTCTAGTCAGCTATGAGCGCCCCAGTCCCACTCGAGGATTTCTTTGCACAATTTGCTAGCCTAGGCTTTAAGTACAAAGGAAACCTTACTGCGCACATCAACTTTATGCGCCTCTGCAAGGTCTTGCGACAGAATAAGAACTCGACAGAGTTGCTGGCCATCGCTCGCGAGAACTTTGACGATGCCCGCGTTCAACAGTTCAATTTCGTCTACGGGATGGACAGCGATCTGGCGGCATGGCAAAACTTGTGCTCTGTTATCGGCATCACGCCCGTCCCTGACAAAGTTAAGAAATGTCGAAAAGTGAGTCGTGCCACACCCCCAGTAGATCCGGCTGACTGTTATATCCACTCTCAAAGCGCGTGTGGGACGCAAACGTGAATATCGTCGACCTCCTCGAAACGGCGCGCACAGGGGAACGGGTCCAAACGTTCGCCACTCTCGAGGAGCTTAGAGAGTACACGTTGAGACCAGGGAAGCGGTTCCCTAAAGAAAGCGCGTATGCGGGCGGATTACTGAAAGATCTGTTGCGGGAGATCATTAATCCGTACTTTGGAAAGCGACAGAACGGGAGTGAGAGACGAAAGAAGCGAAAGGCTGCCAAGCAGGCAGCTGCTAATGAGGCGCAGCTTTCGTCGTGATCACTTGGAGGACGTGGTATGTGCTAGGGACTCTCGGAACACGCGCTGGGCTCACGTTCGATCAGGCCGCAGGTTGACGTTGTCTCGTTCTTTGTCGTATGCTTTTCACTTTTTCTTTACGTGGTCGTTAACTCGGGTTTCTGTTTCCTTCTTTAACACACTGTATATGTAGCCCATGTCTAGCAACAGGATGATAATGACTTTTCTGCCCACGACTCTCCGTTTGTTCAAGTGTTTTCAACTACTTCGATTCCGCCTCGTCCTTTTCGATCTCTGTCTCACGGCTCCCCTTTCAGATCAATTGAATCAAGTTAGAGTGATTGATCAGTTGAATCGACATACGAAATCACCAACATGGCCTTGAGCTGAGTTAGAACGTCAACATACGTCCCAGGCCCAATCCGCCCCTAACGTCGAAAGTAGAGAGCCCGATCGCTCCGATGCCTATCGTCGACTGCGGAAGGGCCCTGGAAACATCTCAACAACGTTTCAGTGCTATCGTTGTCATTATACACAGTCGGATTTGTCTTCTCCTGAGAAAACATGTACGCGAAGGACACATGATGACGACGTTCACGGAGTCACTGATTGTCACAATTCGTACCCAGCGGTCGCCAGCCAATGTTGTGTAACCGTGCCGCGCTGTATCCGCGTGGACAGATCGCCTGGAAGGCTGGTCGATCTGACTCTTTGCGAACGAAACGCCTGCTAACTTCGACCGACCCTCTCAGCTTGGGACACCGGGGTACATGTATCCAGTCGAGTTGCAAATACATGAAGGTTTCCGTTGGCCCGACCCGGTATAAGGTTTGCACGTGGGCGCAATGACCGCACAGGATTAAGAAGTTTAGACACACAATGGTGGCGTTGCTGACTCGGAGACAAGTCATTGGACCCACAGCATGAACAAAAGGTATAAATAGGATGTACCCACAAACATGGCAGGCGGCGACTTGAACCCCACCTCGCGCTCTCTACCCTGAGCGAGTATCGCTGACATTCGGGCCGAAATCTCGTCGCACATCCGCAGTAAGGTGTTTCAAACATGCACTGTTTGACATTTGAAGTAAGCTGACGGTCTATGGCCTACTTCCTCGTCCAGACAGCCATGAGCACGCCTGTCGACGACTTCTTTGTAAGATATGTCAGCCTCGGCTTTCGATACAGGAAGAACCGCACCTCGCACAACAACTTTAATCGTCTCTGCAAGGTCTTTGGATGGGAAGAGGGCTCGACGGAGTTCTTCCTGGCCAAGGATGGGTTCGATGACGCCCTCGTTCAACAGTTCTATTTCATCTACGGGACAGAAAACAGCCTGGAAGCCTGGCAAAACTTGTGCGAGGTCATCGACATCACACCCGTCCCGGATGATATCAAAGAATGTCAAAAGGTGAGTCTGAATGTGTATGTGGGGACGAGCGTAGATAGGACTGACCGGCTCGACGACACTGTAAAAGCACGTGTGGGATGCACACGTGAACATCGTCGATCTTATCGAAGCTGGGCGCACAGGAAAGCGGGTGCAAAAGTTCGCCACTCTTGAGCTGCTCAGAGCATACACGTTGAGTACGAAGAAGATATTCCCTAAAAAGAAAGCGTATGCGGAAGGATTACTGAAAGAGTTGTTGCGAGAGATCATCAATCCATACTATGGAAGGCGAAGGAACGGGAGCGAAAAGCGAAAGAGGAGAAAGGCCCGCAAGCAAGCGGCTGCTACGAATTCCTCGCCATGATCACTTGAAGAACCAAGTGCTGTACTGTTCAGGGGTATTAGGGCTATGGCTCAGCGGATATCATACTTGATGAAACTTGACTTACCTTCCAAGGAAGAGAACGTCTGGGGGCTAATGTATTATAAAACTCGGAGTTCTGCTTCGAATGTATAGTGCAACCATCCTATGTTTGTATTCAGCATAACGTATATAGTCTGTGTCCAGCCACAGAACGATAACCCCATGATCCATTGGCTTGTCTCGCATAACCTCTCGATGACTCTCCTTCAGACTTTCCATCTCGTCTTCGTCGGGCCGTGATTGTCCGTCGTGATCTACAGTACTAGTGCTACCTTTCAAAGTGGAAGTGTCACATAATTTAGGGTGGGGTGTCAGCATGGTTGTTAGATTGGATTGATACAAGAAACCATCAATACGTACCATTTCTGACTGCCAAAGCGATCGTTCCCCTTTAGGCCCTTCGTTGATGACGAGCAATGACAACAATGTCAGTAAGTCATGACGAGGCGGGGACTATGGTCAATCTTTCGGGAACTATTCGATGGTGAAAATTATCTCCTTCACGGGAGGTCAGTCCTCCATGGCGACTAACAATGGTGAAGTTGCAGTGCGAGTCATCCATCTCTCGAGACGATAGTTGACCTAGTCTATCTCCCTTCGACAAGGTCAGGACTACAGCTGCACATATTCGGACTTCGGACCACGGTTATTTCCGGACAACATCTGCAATAAAATGAGCACGATCTTTTGTGCAAGGAGAAGGGATACAACCAAATGAATACGTGCCGGACTTGGTTGCCCCAGTGGGTCAATTTATTCTGGCGCACTCTAGCGTAAGGTTCCTGGCCGCATAGGGACCCTCCGCAGAACTGTAAAGAACAAAACGGAAAGCTTCGTGTTGTCTCAGGTTTGAACAACAATAATGTTGGTAGGTTTATTTTGGCGTCAAAGTCGAGCACGCCATGGACGATTGGGGTAGAGAGTACTATAGTATGTTGTCTGTCGAAATGATAATACATAATGACTCACAGCGTGTAGTCCAGCGTACCAGCAATATCGTGCCACATTAGAGCAAAAAAATACCTAGCGCCAGGTGGACGACCCGTTTAGAGTGAGTTTGCCGCAGCCAGGTTACTGTCATACTTCGCCAAGAACTTACTGTAAAGTCGTGCATCCGCAGCGACACCAACGCCAAAGACATTGTATCACGCATTGCAAACCCCGAGCTCACGACGGAGTAGCATCTGGAGAGCAATTCATATCGCATTTCGAGTCATCGTGCATGTGATCACCTTGGCATGTAGATTTGCTTCTGGAATCCCCATCCACTGCGAGCTTGAATTGGAATGACTTGATTGCAACCTTGAAAGAGAGGTAAATAAGAGGCAGACCGAGTCCTAGACCGCATTGAGCTTTCATTAGCAAACATCGCGGTACCAACATTAACAGATGTCACCAGAACTTCATTCAGCGCAATATTCTTCGGTCGCTCGATGTCCTTGATCTATCTCTGTCTGTTCAGTTCCTGGCTGATGGCGTTGTTCTATTCTTTTTGCGTGAATTGCCAACTTGAAGCGAGTCGCCGTCGCGGCTGAGTCCAAAGCCCAGCATTGAGGAATATGCTGGTGGTCCATGGTTTACTTTGCACCTACAAGCCTGATCGTACTCAATGCTAATGAGGTACTCATTCGTCAAAAGACAAGCATGGGGAGGAACGTCAATGCCGATTTACGCATGGGTTTTTCCTTCGTTTGCGAATGTGAGGTAAAAAATGGGGAGTGGAATGGTTCAAGGGGAGAAGTAAGATCGACAGTCGGATGTGGTGCGTGACCACGGCCACAACTCATAAGGAAACTGCCGAGTGATACATACGAGTTTTGAGGGTACGAGGACGATCTGCATGCCAGTGAAAATTATGGTTTATGTAGCCTACGTTGAGTACGACCAGTTCATCCGCATAGCAGGTGCCCGCTTAGCTCAGTGGTAGAGCGCGTCACTCGTAATGATGAGGTCGGTTGTTCAATCCAGCCAGCGGGCATTGGCTTTTCTTTTTTAAACCTCACATGTATAAAATCCCACGACAGCGGTATTAAGGCCTTGCGTATGATCTAAAAATGCCTTCAATTCGTCGCCAGTATCGTTGATGACCGTGCCAAGAGGAGGCATGTATGGTGGTGACCCACGAACGATCAAGCTCATTTG
Organism: Fistulinella prunicolor; assembly: GCA_038089875.1. Classification (NCBI taxonomy): domain Eukaryota; kingdom Fungi; phylum Basidiomycota; class Agaricomycetes; order Boletales; family Boletaceae; genus Fistulinella; species Fistulinella prunicolor. Next base: position 7,554 of record JBBPLP010000466.1, read on the forward strand.
AAAATTAGCATGTACTAGTGGGCGATTCTCCAGCCGTCGGACTACTAGTGCAATCTGATTCAATGTTATTGCGTCGTTGAAATATATATCATTGTTCTCATGCCTCGCCCCTCAGGGACTAAGAGAAGGTCTGTCAGGGGCAATCGTCAACTTTCGGACGTTTCACAGCGATTTGCCTCGGCTGAAAAAAAAAAACTCGGAGAGGTTGATCTGAAAAGCTACGCCAAGGAACTCACTTCGCCTCCCAGAACTGTTGGGTCAAAATATTTCCGAAAAGAGGCGTATCATTGGCATGTAATAGTAGTATACATACTTGGTAGTTGGTCTCAATAGAGTACTCGATCAGATAGGTCGCAGGTTAATCATCGGCTTTGCCGATCCAACATCATAATCCTTTGCGTTTATTTGTGCGAGTATTACCCAAACTCCACTGGCACACCTGTCCCAGAGTCTCTTGGCCTTCAGGCCACATATGGCCGCACGCGCAAAGGTAACTTACATCCCACTTCACCTGCAAGCGTCGGTCGTGGGAGTACGCCTCGCCCAATTTCAATCTTGGAATCGATTCCATCACGCATCTCAAAGACAAAGTTTTTGACGAGCACCGTCAACACCACCTACCAAAGGGCGAAAAAAAATCAATGTGAGCGACCACGCGCGCTGGCATCTACTCACTGCATACGCACCTTGAACTCCGCCACCGCAAAGTTCTTGCCCAAACATGTCCTCGGCCCGTCCGAAAACGTAAGCAAGTGTCGGTATCCCTGGATCTCTTTCGCCTTGGCAGGTATCCCGCTCTGACCCCCCTCGAGCCATCGGCTTGGTCGGAAGGTTTTCGCATCCTCGCCCCAAAGCGCGGCCGAACGGTTTATGGAGTCGATCGAGACGCCGATGAGAGTACCTTTGGCAATCGTCAGGCTATCGACCATCTCCCCAGATTTCGTGCGGAGGGGCTCCGAAAGGGGGACGACATCATCTTTGATGGCCTGAAGAAAACCATCGTCAACCGTCGATAGAACAGTGAATACGATGGAAGATGAGAAAGGTGTGGTGGAAAGAAAAAAAAATGAAGTGGGGACATACAAGGCGTGTAGCCTCGGTGATGGGTGGGTGAACGCGGAGAATCTCGTGGACGACCGCATCGAGATAAGGAAGACTATTCATGAATTCGTCGTACGTCGGTTCTGTCCTGTATTCGAGAAGCTCATTGCGTAGCTTTGTCTGCACGTCCGGGTTCCTAGCAAGTTCGAGCAGGGCCCACTGTTAAGGTGGTCTGTCGATGCATGAAGGATATGTGGACAATACTTACAGTCAAGGTGACTAGAGTGAAGATGTACACGAGTTACGAGGTATGAAGAATAGGTAGTAGAGACGCGTACCAGAACTCGTCTCATAACCAGCGAGGAGTAACCCTTTCATCTATAGAACCCAATTCAGCGATGGATCTTGAGGACGTATACAAATAGAACTATTTGCCTGGGACATGACTTCTTCTTTCGTCAGGTGGTGTTCTGAATCGCCACTTGCCCCCTTGACTTTTTTCGAATCAAGCAGGTCAGGAGTACATATGTACAGTTGAGGACCATCTGAAATAGACGACATACTGAGCAACCCAACAATGGACTTCTCTTCGTTGCCTCCAACTACACCCAGCTCTAGTTCTTTCTGTGTTCGTGCAAGCAATATATTTGAGATGCCCTCCATAGCAACGTTGAGCTTCTGGGCGAGCCTCGTGCGCATCGTAGGAAATCGGGCGAGGAAAGGAAAAATCAGTCCTAAGAGAATAGCACCTGTATTGAGGGCCGTTTTGTGCTTAGGGGATGCACCAAACTCATCGAATACTTCGGTGACGTCGGCATGCCTGCCTTCAAGCGCTCCAAAGTTGTGAGAGAATCCTGCAAGACCGATGCTATCGAGTCTGCAGCAGTGATGAAGAGTGTATCGCGTGAAGATAGTACCGAGAAACGTACGATATGTGATTCATCCTTGAATGTTAGTAAGTCAGACATCAGTTGTGAAGGCAAAAGAAGGATGCTTGATAAAACGCACCAGTTTTGGACATCGATTAGGGCGCTGTCTCCATCGCTCGATGCGATGAGAGCATCCCAGGCTCCTTTCGCCTGCAAAGAGAGTTGAGATTTTGGTCAGACAGAAGCGACTTCCCTTCCAATGACGAACTAGCCTTGTATGCTGAGTCGTAGAAAATAGATGTGAACTGCCGAACGGCAGCGATACTGAACGCAGGCGTCAGGGACTTGCGTTGTCTACGAAACCGATCAACGTTTTCCAACGGGATCGAGTAAGATTACTAAAACATACCTCCTGTGATCCTCTCCATGCGACCATATGAGTCCCTTTCCGACCTCGATCCAAGAATGAGCCCCACTGCAGAACAAGGAGTGATTGAGATCGATCACGTACGAAAAGCGCCGTTGTTCGTTTGGCGAATGAGGTGTGAATATAAGTCCAAGTTTCGTTGGCGTAAAAATGGGCGAGTGCCTTGGGATCACATAGGATGATCCGCTGGCTTCCCAACGTGGACGGTGCCGCGTATACGGGTCCGTATTCCTGCGCCCACCCTTCATATATGGCGCCAGGGTCTACAGCATCGAGGGTGTGCTTTCCGACGCCGTAGAGGAAGCTCGAGCTGGGTGGTCCTCGGAGCTGTGTTGTGCGGACTCGCTGACGAGATGTACGGAGCAATCGAAGGAGAAGCCAAATCACTGTGCAAGCGACGGTGGCATGGAATGCATGCCATTGATAGGGACGAGTGTGAATCAGAACGGTGTCCAAGGCTTGTGACGTCGTGCGAGTCATAATGGATAATAGTACATCAAGCGACATCGGGGATGGGAATGAATAGGTAGGAAAAAAGCATGTACTGAACAAACCGTCATCGCACCTGCCGCACCTTTATATATGTTCCACATCCATAGCTTCTGTGTGGGATAACAGCGGATATTGTTCGAGTCGGAGGGGAAAGAGCGGGGAATCAGCCAGTAAGTCATACCATTTTGCTGGACACCATCATTTTGGGCCCACGAAGCTTCGTCCCATGTCACGCTGCCAAAGATGCTGCATCGATCCGCAAATCATATTCGATTTGTGAGTTATGAGAGTAGGTGGTAATCAACACAAGTATCGCTATAAAAAGGATGTCAAACATTGGAATTCGGCGGAAACCGGACGAGATCTCCGCCGAGGAGTTCCGAGTCTCGCAGTCAATGGCTACCGGCACACGACCCGAGCCAAATGGAACAACAATTTAATCAATGTTACCTTGAGCCCAGGGTGTTTATTACTGCACCGAAACACAAATATTCACCGAACTAAGTGCCTCTCGTTGGGTGTTGTACTATGTATAAGTACCTTCGTCTGTAAAGTTGGACGAACAAGAATGATCAATGCCAAGTGCGCAAAGGTGTGAGCGGGGCCTGAATCTGGCACTATGACGATCTGTAACCGATCTTGTCACATTCACTCGCGATCACCGGCGCAGCGGCCCAAAACCAAGGGAGATTACCAGTAGTCTTCCTGTTGCTGTATACAGTTCAATGTGTGGTAGAAATCAACCATTCACAAGACGCACAAATCAAGGAACGTCGACCTTGACGTCGAGTATTGAGCTAACCTGACAGATCCAACACGATCTCTCACGGCCTTGCATGAGGAGCGTATAGACCAACTTATCTGAGGATTTCAGGCATTTGCGTCGTCAGCTCACCCCTGTGCGCTCCACCAAGTGTTATGACTCACACATCCCATTTCGCGAGAGGTACAGTATATCCCTCTCTGAAGCTTTCGCACTGCTGTCCGCAAAAAAACCGGTTGTTTTCGCCAAATAGTGCCCAGTTACCCGGCTGGATCGTATGTTGATCAGTCTTCAGGCATCAGAATTAGGTGCTTCAGCAACCCAGTGGGAGATGATCTAGCCTTGTCGTGAAGTCAACAGAGGAGCTTAACACTCTGAAGGGAAGATGAGTAGGGAAACACTCTCGGTCACATGGAGATAGGGGGTTTAAGACCGATCACACAGTGCAGGGAGCCCTGCATGCTCCTTTCTGGGCAACGAGCACATGAGCACATGGCAGCATGCAGACCCCAAATGTACTGACTTTGGTAAGAATAATTCGTTACAGACATATTATCCCCAGGTACCAGGTACAATTCAGGACTCATGCGACTGCCACATCCATCACAATGTCGAACAGCTTTCGTTTCCCAGGCTAAGAACGTTTGGCCTGGTTTACAAGGTCACCAGGGGGTCCAATCAAAGTTTTAATTTATTTTAGCACCCCACGTTCCGAATCACGGGTTTACCCGGGCGGGGTTAGATAAGGGCTTGTTCCAAAATTAGACATGATGAGTCGGACATTTTCAGCCTCATTCAAAGTCCAGGGATAGGGAGAGCCAAGCTGCTCCCGACCGGAAAGCCAGGGCTTGGAATGACCTACCACGGGAACACGACGACTACTTACGACGAAGCCACCAGCCGCTGCGGCAGTACCCGCAAAAAGTACGGATTGCTACATCGTTCTGCAAAGGGCTGTGAGCACCCCCCAACCTGCCTTCTTGGGGTCCTCCAATAATTCAACCAGCGGTGCTGCAATAATATCTGAGGGCGGGAAAACCTTCATGCAGAACGTGCCCAGTGATCCTCCGTGGGTACTCCTGAAGACGAAACTGCCCGGTGTCGACAGACAGAAAAGCTTAAAAGCTGGTCGGATGGCCAGAGTATTTGTGTCCAGACCAATCTTTCCGCAATGTCCGCCAATCCCAGCACCATTGTGTGGCTACAACAACTTGGATTCTGTCAAGGTTGGTCATTCCTTTCATATCTTTCGTCGTCGCCGCCGACGCTAAGTTTAACAGTTGCAAGTGCCGCCGCATTGCTTTACGATTATCGTGAGTTCTAAACATTACCCGATTTTCTAGTACCTGACTCTCGTACGTTTTCCATCGCATTAGTACTCTTGTTGGACTGTGAGGTGAGATTTTGTTGTTCCTTAAGGATCGACAGAATCCCGATACTGATATGTTGATTAGATTGATCTTATCTGGGCGAGTCACATCCCCACATCATCCTCCCGTCGAAGGCTGACGTTGCAAAGGCTACAAAATGGAGTTTGGTCACGTTCTTGTATGCGATCGTCAGATATCTGAGTTTTCTCCTGCTCTTGTACGTCCACCAAAGCTTGACAGCTGGTGAAGTTGACTAGGTTTCAGGTCCAACGCATTTTGTAAGGAATCCTGCACCATCCGCTTACTCGGAACTTGTACTAACGAGCACAGATATGGGTAACGTGAATTGGAGTGCAACCGTGAGTTATTTGCATCTGTCCGACGCTGGCACAGCTAATCAGTGTTGACCGGCAGGAGTAAGAAGTTTTCCGGTGTATCGTGAGAGGGATCTTACCGTCTTACCTTTTTTCGTTTTTCTGTTCTAGATGTGTGCCGCTCTTTTTTCTTCCTTAATTCAGCATGACTGATAGACGATGGATGACCATTAGGTCTCATATGGTATGACATTCGTATGTGGGGCCCATACATCTTTTGGATCGCAATGGACAGTGCGTTTGTTCGACTTTCACACTCTATCTGATGCCAATGTCTAAACCCCCGTGTTCACAGTCATCATGATGAAGAGAATATATGCTTTGAGCATCCGGTTCTCGAGCTTACGTAAATGGGTATTGGCTATCATGATCACTGCATTCATCGCAAAATATGCCTCAACTGTTACCTTTATGTTTCTATCTATAGGACCTGGTAGTCATCTGGCACGTAAGTTCTTGTTCTCAGAAACTAAACCTTCACCCCCTGTGGCGTTACTCACAAGAAGACCTTATTATCTAGTCAACGAAGTCAATTTGTCTGGCACCCACGCATGTAACACCACAATACCGCAGGGGATATACATTTTTTGTGCGCTGTTCCCCAAGCTGGGCTTTGAGATCTTGTTATTTGGTCTCGCGTTTGGCTATTTCGTCGCCGATGTCTGGGAAGTTTTCCGAAGTTCCGGACAAGAATCAGCCAATGAGACGTGGAAGATCAACGACCTCTTACAAATATTGATTCGAGACAGCACTGTTTATTTTGCAATGTATGTTCCCATCTTCCTTCCGCACCAACTAAATCGATCGTAAGAAAAGAAACCTGTTAACATATATATGATTTATTTCCAGTAACGTCGTCGCCACCGCCCTTGATATTGGAAATGCTTTTGATACCGTACTGGTGAGCTTTGACAGTTGCTTTATAAATATATTTTAAAAAACCACCATGCTTTCACTTTCACTATGCTGCGGGTGTACATAAACATCTCTAACGATAACGCTTTGCGCTGCACATAGAATATTTATCAACCTATATCGGTGGCGCTGCAGACCTTTCTCCCGTGTTGCTTTGCCCCACGGCTCGTCATCAACATAAAACAGCACGGAAATAGAGTGCACATGAGTAGATTTGGCCTAGAGAACCACCAAGCTCCTCAACTCCAGCTTGACAATCACGTCCAACGGATCAACAACGACAATGTGGATATCAGTGCCGATAGCGACGGCACGCGACGGATACAGTCATTGGAGTACATTGCATGAAAATAGAGCACGAATGAAGGGTCGTCCAATACTTTATTTTTCACAACTATAGCTACGGTTTCGGATTTTTTACATCCACATACAGGATTCCTATAAACATACAAGAGGCCGCGAAAGTCTCCTAGTTACCTGGCAGGTTTCGCACCTGTCATTGAGTCCATCCCGATCTACCGTCCCCAAGTCTGTGTTTCGTTGTGCATGACCACGGTTACATGACAGGTTTGAATACGACAGGAAAAAGGAAAGAAGGGAATTGGGTACGCCAGTAGATAAATTTTAGAAGCAAACGAAGAAACAAAATCATGGCCGCGAGAAGGAAATAAAGAGACATAATAGACGGCGACAGAAAGGCAGCGCTAACAATGAATCTGGAGCATATGCTGAATCTCTGGATTTTCCTGGGCCAGTTGCTGGTGCGCCTAAGTTCTTTTGTGTGATAACAAACGGCACGTAGAGCGCTTAAGTGGAACTAGTCTGAGGTCTGCGCGTTTATATTGAAGTTCGGATTGGCAAGTTCTGTTGTTGAATGCGAGGGCGAAGGAGCGCAAATTGTCTGTATTGGAGAATGAGCGCATTCACTGGATGACCTCAGGCGGTGGTAAAAAGTCACATTTTCTGGCAGTTTTTTGTCAGAGACCAATTCACGGACGGCTCACAATAATATGATAGACTCGAATACCGTCAAGGCGACGGTAAATATTAGTATTCATTCGTCGGAATAACGAGGAATGTCATGGAAAGCAACACGTTATGGACAAGCCAAGTAAGCACACTTAAAATTACTCTTCTGAAAAGGGCATTATGGTGATTGAGAGACAAGTCGAAGGACATCCACTGCAGAGCCCGGAGGACATGCGCAGGGGCATCGAGCTCGCCTTGTCACATTTGCACTCTCCGCTTTCTGGAATGGCACACTTTGTACAGTCATTCACCTTACCGTTATTGCAGTTACATGACGCGTGACATACGCTACATGCTTTGAGAACGGGAGGCTATAGTGCGGTGGCCCAGTGGCGTGGAAGGTCAGGAATACAGTCCCACTTTCCGAACATTGTTCGAATAGACTGACCGAATTCAGAAATGACTCAGCAGACCAGCAAGGTCTATTCCCAGAATACCCTTTGATTCTACACACCGTTAGTATCGTTCTGTCTTTACAGGCTGGTCAAGGATACTGACATGTATTTCCCATCGTCCCTAGGAACAACTTTCCACTTTTCACCATCACGATCTCCGGTAGATTTGAGGTAAAGTTTGCCGTCGTCGTTTTCGTTAATTGATAGCCCATTGATCGATATGTAGTACTCATCGTCGACTCCATCGACGTTATTTAGCGTAAACTACGTGGAGAAAGTGTCAGCTTGTAGACGCCCTGGCTAGGTGCAACAAAGGGATCGTACTGGTTGAGGATTGCCGTTGCCTGGGAGAATGCCGATCGCGTCTGGTTCACCTCCGATGGGCCCAATATAATATGTTTCGTTCCCTGTCGAGAAACTGATGATGTATTTTCCAGACGATAGCATCTTTTAATGTGAGGTGGTTTTTGACTAGAAGGCTGAGAGGCGAGATATCCCCTCGAAAGAGAGACATATATAGTCAGTACTTATACGGGAACGGTCGGACCTCGCTATCTAGCTCCGTCGCTTTGGAGGTTATCTCTACCGACTGCGATATCTTGCTCAAGCGCCTAGACCCCGTGCGCTAGTTGTTATTCCTCATCGATCCGTATTCCACGTTCGGAAATGTTCTAGGTCGAAACTTGCGGCTCTAGCCGTAGAATAGATACTAAATTTGTGGTGCGCCCTGCCTTTTCTGAGTCGCCCCAGCGGGTAGTAACGCTGACATCCAACGTAACAAGCCGACTTGCATTGGAAATCATTCCAGTTCCGGTGTGGTCCGACAAAGAAGATTTCCCTTTACAATCGTCTCGTGGGCTTGGAGGTCCTGCGGGACGTTCGTTATACATACATGCATACCATTTATGGAGAACGTGAAGCGCTCGTTTGCCTCAAGGCCGACACGATACTGATCTGGCTTGTGATGATGTCAGAAAAGTCAGTAATGTGTAGTTCAGAGACCAGGTAACGATGTTGACTGTATGTACCTTTAAGCGTATCCACTGTGCGATGTCTTGAAGTAGTACCTGCTACTCATCAGACGACAAAATAATTATTCATCCACTGCCCCTTTTTCCACTTATGTCGCATCTCTGAGGGCCCGATGCCTTATAGCACCGTATCATCCCACTGGCAATTGATGACGATATCCTTACTTTCAACCAGTTCATAGTCCCGCTCGGCTGAGCATTTAGCGCGCTATTCTGCAGAGAAGGTGGATGAAGAATAGTTATAATTTGAGTCCTAACTCGCAAGAGTTTCGATTCTAAGAAGAGAGCGAAGGAGTCCTTAGGAAGGGCCTCTGGCAATGTGGCCATTAGATGTCTTTTTCTCGTCACCGTGACATAAGAGTGGTCACAACGATCACGTGTGCCACCAAATTGTCTGAGTGACAAGTGTGGTGACGCGGCGGCGCGTCTCTTTTTTATATACATCACAACCTCGAATAGTTCTATGACATCTCTGTGGACCACACTGGGTTTGCATTGGCCCTTGATTTCGGGACCTAGACTTATTTAGAGGGTCACTAGGGCCAGGGCCAAGCTTGAACGTATATATCCAGTCCAATTAACGTTTGGCGCTGGACATTGCCCACCTGTCTTGTACACGTTCTAGCTGTCACGGGTTCGGCCGGGCGATATTGGGTGTCGAATAGCCTTCAACTTCAGAGATTGTTCCTAGGAGGCGCAATTCAATTCGAATCCACCCTGTATGTCAAAGCCAACAGATTAGAACCGCTGCAATGTCCTGCAATGGGCCGTGAACACTGCACAACGTGTCCTCCCGGCATTCCCCAGCCAATCAAGTAAGTGCCCTCGTCATTATCCAGGACTGGAAAGAATTGATATTGAACGAACTGAATACGTGGACATTCCTGCGTACCTGTGGGAATGTGTATGGGCAAAGGTTGCTCAGATAGCATGGCCCTGTGTTAACGGGAAGCAGAGACTTAAAAAGCTGGCCAGGTGATCAGTTTCTTCAGATCAGATCAGTCTCTTCGCGATGTCCGCCGATACCAGCACAGTTATGAGAATCCATCAGTTTGGATTCTGCCAAGGTTGGTCACGCATTTGTTGTCGTTGTCGTCATCGGAGTGCTCAATGTACATCTATATCAGCCGCAACTGCTGCCGCATTGTTTTACGATTATCGTGGGTCTGGGAGATCACATGTTGTATTTATATCTGATTGGTGTGTCGTCCATCGCCGATACTCTAGTGCTCTTGTTGGGAAGCGAAGTGAGATTTTGCTGTCCGAATATCTCAACAAAATACTAATGCTGATACGTCACATAGGTCGACCTTATCTGGGTAATCTATGTTCTCACCATCATCCTTCGACTAACGATGCAAAGGTTAAAAAATGGAACCTGGTCACGCTGCTGTATACAATCGTACGATACCTGGGGTTATTCATACTCTTGTACGTCCGTGACGCTTGCAAGAAGATTTCAGGAGTTAACCAAGTTTCAGGGATAATATATTCTGTAAGGAATTTTGTACCACTTACTTGTCTGGAAGTATTCACGAACCTAGACTTTAATGCTGGAAATGTAAATTGGAGCGGTGAAGTGAGTTTTTTTGCAGCTGTACGGTTTTAGCACATCTGATCAGTGCTGATGCACAGGAGTAAGGAGTTAACCGGTGCATCATGCAGAGGGATCTCAGAACTGACCTTTGTTTCTTTTTCTGTTGCAGATGTAAGCTATGCTGTTCTCTTCCGTGAACGGCGTGACTAATGGTTGGTTGTCCATCAGGTCTCGTATGGTATGAAATTCATATGTGGGGACCATATGTCTTCCGGGTGGCAATGGACAGTGCGTTTACTCAACTTCGGACTTTGTCAGGCGTTATTCTCTAAACGTGGATTTTCACAGTCATCATGATGAAAAGAATACATGCATTGAGCTACCGTCCGAGCGGGTTCCTTAACTCTCCTAGATTGGTGCTAGCCATCATGCTCACCGGCTTCATTGCGAGATATGCTGCATCTGTCACTCTCTTGTTACTGCCTATAGGTCCCGGCGGTCATCTAGAGTGTAAGTGCTTACTCGCGGGGACCAAATTCCCTCCCTTGTCGCTCATAAGAAAATCTTATTTTCTAGCCACCGACCTCGACTTTTCTGGCATGTACGGGTGCACCACCATAATACCTAAGTGGATATATGTGATATACTCGCTATTCCCCACACTGGGTTTCGAGATGTTACTGTTTGTTCTCGCGATTGGTTATTTCATCACCGATGTCTGGGAGGTGTTTTGGGGATCTAAAGAACAACCATTCGGATCCGCTGGAAGGACGTACAAGGTGAATGACCTCGTGCGGATCCTGGTTCGGGACAGCACCGTCTATTTCGCCATGTATGTTGTTGCCCAAACCAACCACGTCGATCACAAGAAATGGAATTAACTTCATTGTTTTCGTCTTAGTAATGTCGCCGCTACCGCCTTGGACGTTGGGAATGCCCTAGCTCCCAAATTGGTGAGTTATGGCACGATTTCCCCCCTTACAAAAAAAGTCAATATATGTACTCTGCACTGTCATCCATTCCCGTTGTTGCGTCCCCCCCCTCTCTCTCTGTGCGCGTGTTCTCGCCTCTGACATGACATATTGCGTCGTACACACAGATGGTCTACCAACAGATATCAGTTGCACTACAAGCCTTTCTCCCGTTTTGTTTTGCACCACGGCTCGTCATCAACATGAAGACACACAAAAATAGGGTGCATATGAGCGCATTTGGACTCGGTCAAGAGCCTCAGTCCCAGTTCGACAATGTGCTACAGATCAATAATGTCAGTGTCGATGCCGCCATCGAGGGCACATCAGGAGACGTGGCATGAAAATAGATTATGGGTCATTCAGCACTTTCAATTTTTGCTTGATTTTTGCTAGTAGCTACGACTGTAGAGCTTTCAGGAGGTTTGCATATAGATGTTTGAGTGGAATGTTGAAATTTGTCCGAGTCAGGGGTGTCTTGACATCTCAGGTTGGCTCGGGGCGTTTACAAAGACCCGATAGTACAACAAGAATATTATATGGTTTACCGTTTACCTAAAATTCCTTTCCCGTCAAAAGTTGGATCTGTGTGATGCTTGTTCGCAAGGTTGCTGGTAGGATCCTGCAGCCTAGCTGGGGTTCCGACGAGGGAGAGCGAAGGGCAACCTAGCCTGAATGAAGTCTGTGTGCCGGAGAGAGCGACCTGGCCAGGGCTGTGGGTCCTGTCTACTATGTACATCCGTCAGACATCCCAGGATCAGGATTATTTACAGTGCGCGCACTGGCATCGACAGAAAAAGGGGTACCGGTGAGTTGCCACCCGGTGGCGTAGCCTACGGGCAGCGCTACTCCCACTGATGCTGCCCTTCATGGAACTACTAGCCCACTGTGACGATCAGAGGAAGTGGGCCGTACTACATAGCGACCACATGCCGGTATGCTGGGCTGGACTTGTTGTAGAAATGGGAAATTGCGGGTGGGAACACGGAGGCTTCAGTGAGCTTAGCAGCGATAGCCCGCCTACTAGTAGTAGAGCCGGTGAGTCGGAGTGGTGACTCACCTATAGGCTCAGGCACCTTTCCCATGCACCAGGAAAACGTTTCGAGTTCCTGCCACTCATCCCCACACACCGGGGATATCAACATTTTTGCGTCGTTTACAGAGTATAGAAAATGGGAATCGATAATTTCAAATTTTTACATTACATTTCTATTGTCTGAAAATAAAAAATGTAATTGTTAAGAAAATGTGTAACAAAAAAATTTGAAATTTTTTTGATCAGAAAATGTAAATCCCAGGCCAACTTCGACATTTTCCAATTGAGAAAATTTAAAATTTTGGTATTACACTTTTCTTAACAATTACATTTCTAATTTTCAGACAATAAAAATGTAATGTAGAAATTATCAATTATCAGTTCCCATTTTCTATACTCTGTAAATGACACAAAAATGTTGATATTACCAGTGTGCCATGATGCAGTCCCATGCTTAGAGCCTGTTTGGAATCCCTAGAAAGTAGCTAGCTGAGATAGTAGAGAGCTGCTATTCTGGCTAGTGTCCTATGTGAGTAAAACTCAGATGAGTCTTTACCTGAAACTGAAACTGGACTTTGCTGAACCCAGTTTGGGACTAGTTATGGATCAATCTCTGACAATTGCAGGACTGATGGCCCTACTACCAGAGCAGCGACAGCAGCTCCTCCAGTACATGGTGCTCCTTCTGAGCATCATAATCTGTGCCTTGACAAACATCACTGTTTCACTTCCTCCTCCCATCAAAGCTCCAGAACCATATCACACCTCCATTCTTTCTGGTGAGGGATGGATTCTCAAACTCTTCACAGGCCATCCAGATTGTTGAAACTTCTGTTTCTTTATTCATTTATGTTTGCATTTTATTCCTATTGATTAGATTAGATCTGTCAGGGACTCCGGACTGTTTACAGTGGCTCAAAAAACTGTCTGAATGTTTGGTGGTTTTCCACTAAATGCAATGAAATGCAATAACCCCTAAACCTCACCCTATACTATTGGTATAGGAAAGAAAGATACTACTCTTGGCTACAGAATCATTCTACAAATCAAAACATT
>JBBPLP010000467.1:0-20856 GCA_038089875.1 Fistulinella prunicolor
GTGACTTCCATAGCGAGAAACGTGTACGAACTGCGAGCGAGGTCAACTGAGCACACCGATCAGACCGTGTGATAGAAGGATGTACATACTCGTCTGGTTCGGCCGTCTGAGGAGTTCGGGCAAAGAAGGTCGACCCGACGGCTATGTTCTCGGGGATGAAATACTGTTCGTCCGTGTGCAAGTCCTTCAAGGGAGGCTGATGTTGGTGGGGTCGCCTGGTTTGGTCATGAAGATGACGGGGACGACGGTGTCCACGAAGCCGATTGGTAGGACTATTATGTTCAACGCAGAGACGTAGGTGGCGAAGAGGACAAGAGCGCCATCGGATGGGGCATGTCAGTGAGTGACGCCGATAGGTTCCGGGGCAGGGGCTGGCGCTGATACCTGAGTTCTGTGAACATGTCTGGGATGCGGATATTTGGGATGACGAGCATTGATCTCTAGCCTAGAGGATGGATACTAATAGAGGGGGTCCTGGCTGATTGTTTATACCCGGACCCTGTTCCTTTTGTACTCAGCTGCTCGTCAGCAGGTGTAAACGGGGTGAGATATCCGTAAGATCTCTGCCATTTGTGCTGTCCAATGAGATGGTCAACGGCACGGCTCGTGTTCATACTACATACTCGTAGTACTTACATAGCACGTTTTCGCGTCAGTTTCGGATACATCCGATGCTGTAACTTACCTGTGGGGTGCCGCTGTTGCAAAGAAACTCTGCAAAGAGTCCACCACGACTTCTCGCCGAGTCTCTCCAGGTTACTTGTAAAACGCTGTCGCCCTGCACGTCACTATAACATATGTATATATGGATCTGAGAGAGTACGGCGATACTAATAGATATCTGTATTTTGAAAGGGCCCCGGATCAGTGAGATGCCGTGACATTGTTCAAGGTTAGCATGAGCCTTGTCCCATTTGGATAGATTACCAGGCCAGTCGCTGCTAGACGCATTCCGGACAAATAGGATCCTGCAGCTGAGTCGATTACCGGGACACATACCCGGAAGTGATCACAGAGCTGGGGAAACGGGTCCGGGGGACGGAGTTGGAGTGGTGTTCCGGAACAAAAATCGCGATGGTGGGTGCCGAAGAGATTAAATGTCGGGCATGAAAGGTGGGGATGCCGGCGAGGTTGAGGCGTTGGACTTGGGATTTCATGTATCTTTGATCTCGTTTCGTTTACACAGGTGCTGAAATTTGATTTCTGTATGCTTCCCCCGAATCGTTCCCAGCATCTTTTATGTACATATATATTCAGCATGTCCAGCTTTCATCCGATAACATAGATCTTGTTGCTACGGGCATATTCCACGGATTTATCACTGGAGGAGGGAACACAAGGAGAAAAATGCGTTGTCGGTCAGAGTGTACGATGTACGGAAATGTGCAGGATACACACCCGACTTTGGTTGCGACGAACTGACAGTCTCTGCGAGGGAGATCAACTGAACAATCCGATCGGAACGTGTCAAAGAGGGATGTACATACCCCCTGTCGGCCGTATGAGGGACCTTGTCATTGTAGGTCGAAGAGGTGGTCGTGTTGTCGACGACGTCGAACCACCCATTTATCTTCAAGTCTATCATGTAGAGGGCGACGTTGGTGGGATCACCCGGGCTGGTCGAAAAGCTGACAGGGATAGTAGTCCCTGCGAGCGTTGCTTTCGGTACCGTTATTGTCAAAGCAAAGACATAGGTGACGAAGAGCGCGAGAGTGCTATTATGGGGCATGGTCAGTGACGTCGGTGGATGGTACAGAGGTGAACGCTGATATAATACCTAAGTTTGGGAAACATGCTGGAGGGTATGGAAAGATGGGGTGGGCTTCGAATGATTTGATATTTAAAGGATGAAGCTAATGGGAGGACCTGGCTGGGTTTTATATCCGAAACCCTATTCAAGTTTCCTTTTGTCTGTCTATTAAGCTGTTCGTCATGTAAACGGGGTGAGGTGTTCGCAAGATCGTACGATGTTGTCCAATGACATGGTTATATGACTCGTACTGGAAGTCAGCCTCAGGCGTGGTCACGGCATAAACGTTGGAGACTAGTGTCAGATCCATCCGATGTGGTAACGTGCGTGTCGTATTGCAGAAAACTGTGCAAAGAACACACCGCAACTCTCTCAAACCCCTCCAGAGGTTTCGTCACCCTGCATGCCACCACGACCGGATGGATGTAAGAGAGCACAGAAATACCGATATTTAAGACGTGCACTGGGATGACCGAGTCTTTTGTTTTGTTTTTTTGGGTTAGCATGAACCTTGTCCCGTCTGGATAGATTTTCGCTGCTAGCCGTATTCCAGACGGGTGAGATCCTCATCATGTTCTAGTACTTATACGGCCATGTCAGGTCCTTGATATTCCACTAGAGTATCGTAGCTCCACGCGGTTCGTGGCCTAGCGGTGATTGCGACATGTATGCATGGATCGTGGTCAATTATTTGTTGTGTGCGGGGGAACTAGGGATGCGTCGACGTAAGTACTAGCGGTCACGGTGTTGGATTTGGGGAGCAGGTCAGCGCAAATCGTGTTTGAGGCACAGAAAGGTGCGGAGGTGAGGGAGTTCGCTTACCTAATCAAGGTGCGACAATGCTAAAAAAGGAAGTAGACGACGCACTCAAGTCACGCGTCACGCTTCGAAGCTCCCAACGTCCCCCGCCATCAACACCCAAGTTGATCTTGCTGCCCTCCCCACAGCGCACGTCCACCGTCTTTGTCATCACCTGTGCGAGGCACGGACTCTTTGCCAGCCTTGGTCGCTCATTATTTTGTTGGAAGCTCGAAGTGGGACACACAACGAGATGATAACGGTGCCGTTGACGAATGGACGGATTAGCGTCCGTGAGAAGAAACCGTGCTCGTTCAACGGTGTTTACCAGTCGTCGTCACTGGACGCATTCTCGAAAGACACTGAGGAAGTCGGACAAGGGTTGGACAACCCTGGAAGTGATCAAGGGCTTTAACGACGATCTCTTGGCGGCACTCTCGGTGGAAAATTGTGCCCTCACGATCGGCCTTTCTGAATTGAAGTGACCCAAGACGTATTCAGGCTGGCGAGCTCACGACGTCGTCCGAGGCATTTAGGGTGCGATGGTCGGTAAGTTAATGCAATGGCGAAATTATGGGTGGGTTGAATGGTGCGTCGTGCCCACGTTGCTGCATATTTGTACGCTTCGGGTGGTCAAGGCGGCCGCGGGGCTCAGCGCAGCTGCTCAACGCTCCCGCACAACCACGCGATTAGAAGGCAGTAAAGGGCTAGGTGCGTTATTTGTTCGTCGTACCCCAGACGAGGGAATGGATGCCCGACCACAACCAATCATTTTCCAAGTCTCACCTAGGGATGTGCCTACGTATGCGGTGCCAGGTATGAGGAGCTATAAGAGAGCACGAAGGCAATGATGAACGAGGATGATGGTGCAGGGCCTCGTCGGTGGGTGGTGGTGTGTGGCGCTCAACGATGGGGAGTACAAGTATGAGCTATTGTTCACAGGAGAGGATGATAGCGTGCTGCCAACCTGCCATGTCAGCATTCGTATTTTGGTATGAACCGAAGACCATATGGTTGAAGGGCCTCTATCGGTTGGTGAAGTTTATGAATGCTCTGAGGACGACACGGGGAAGGGTGAGCGGGGATGGTAAGCTGTCAAGGTTGGAAGATCTGTGGCTCACGCAGGGGACAACGATGAAGTGAATATACGTTCTGAGGACAGCGGCAGGGACAGGTGTTAGTTCTTCAATGATGACTAGGACTCCGATCGTGACATTGCGAATTTCGGCGAGCCGAAGAGGTGCAATCGATCAGTGCAATCGATGATGGCCAAGGATGTATGCCTCATTCGTTTTTTTTTTTCTAATTTCGTTAGCATCGACGAGATCAAATAGTTCCCGTTCTAGGGCGTCTCCTAACGTCCGCTGCTGGACGCATTCCTGATGGGCAAGATCTTCTTCTTATCCAAATTTTACGACCAAATTACGCCCGTGCTATTCACATCACTCGGCGGCAATCGCGACGTCGGCACGGCGCGTCTGTGCAGCTGAGCCGATCACTGGGGCATATCTATACCTGCGTAATTGAAGGGACATGCCCGAGTTGTCTTGATCTGACTATCATGGCGCTGTTGGGGTTTGGGTGTTAGTTTGGACGTCCAGGACATCGAGCAGATGGGACTCCTGGAGTTGGGGAGGTGTCTTAGAGCGACGATCGTGATGGTGGGTGGCGCCGTGGTGGGGAGATAGGGCAGTGAAATGTTGGCTAATCCGCAAGGTGGTCGAGAGAAAGAAGGAAAAACACAGAAATCCCTGTCGGCTAGCTGACGTAGACAAGTCTTAATCGTACACCAAACGTATGTAGAATCGTGCATACAACCGTCAATATACCTACACCCCCTAGATCGTTCCAAACGTCGAACTCCGGATTCATGCCCCTGCAGTGCACCCAGCTTTCACTACGCCGGCACAATTTGGAAGACATTGCTGCGGGTCACGGTATCTTGGGTGGAGGAATCGGGGTTACTACAAGAAAAATGGCGCTGTCAACGACCATAGCATATGGGGCAACGTAAAGTATACATACTTGAGGGCATTAATGGCGATGAGCTGATATATACTACGAGCAAGGTCAACTGAACATGCCGATCGGAACTTGTGAAAAGGAGTGTACATACTCGAATGGGGGGACATTCTGAGGAATCTGGATAGTGACCGACGCCTCGACGTTTACTGGAGAAGAAACAATATACGCCTGCAACGTATACAAGTCTTCTAAGAGAAGGATGATAACGGAGGGGTCGTCCGGGCTGATTGTAAAGGTGATGTCTGCGGAGCTGCCCACAATGACCGGGTTCGGTGCCGTTATTTCCAACGCAGAGACACAGGCGACGAAGAGGGCACTGAGAGCACTATCATGGGGCACATCAGTCAATAACGATAGTAGATGAAACAGAGGCGAGTATTGGTACCTGAGTTTAATGAGCATGTCTGGGGGATGATGATATGTTGTGAGTAGGTTGTTTCGAATGATCCGATGTGGAGGATGAATGATAGTGACAAGACGGGCTGGCTTTTATATCCCAGACGCTGCTCGAGTTTCCTTTTTTTTTGTCCATTCAGCTGTTTTGTCCATGTGCCATAAATTGGGGTTAGATGCTCGTAGTAAGATCATACCGATGTTGCGCCCGGAAAACTAGCTTGGCGGGTTTACGGCATCGTGCATGCAGTGATATGTGGGGTGGTGGGAACCCGTTGGAATCAAGATAGACTTTCAATACTCGGGCGAGCGACTTCACTCTACAATCCCGTAATTACACAATCATGAACTTTATTGGTCTACTCTTTCCATCGTCAATGCAGCATCAGTGAAAGCATGAAATGCTCCACCCATGGCTTATGAGAATAAGTTTACTGTTGTTTGCAATGAATTTGAGTACACTATATTTCGTCTTACATGCGCCGGTTCCAATGTGCTCCAGGATCATCCGATGGAAGTGTTCACAGCTATGTATAATGTCACGAACGTTCGTTCGTACGGATGTAATATAATACGACCGCGTTTTTTTGCCTGCCTTGCCCAACGGCGGTGCGTGCTGATCGCTTTTTAATCAATCACTCCACTCTGTGTATATACTCTCACCGCATTTTTCTTAAATCATATAAGCATCTCGTCAACTTGTAGTATATGGCACAGTACGTTACGCTCTAACGGTCAAGAGATACCGCAAACAGGTTAGCGGGGGGGTACACGAGGGCGAGGAGAACGTGAGGGCGTGCGAGAATGGGCTTGAGAGTTAGGGGAAGGCGGAGATGAAGGTATGTGAGTGAGCACTGTGCCCATGCTAACGCGCTTTTGTCGTGCTTGTGCTGGTACTCATTTAAATGGTGGGGTGAGAGGGACGGTGAGGGTGAAGTAAGTCTGGGTGAGGCTATGTGGGCGAAGCGAAGGGGTATGAGCGAGCGTGCGAGTAGGGCGACTTCTCGTGAGGGACGAGGCGAGGATGCATGTAAACTTGAAGAAACATGCACATCGACTGGGAGGCTGCCCAGCTTGTGCAGGTGTTCGTGGTCGTGCACATGCGGACCCCGGGGCGTCAGCGCTTCAGCCATGAATGGATGATTCAGCTGGCGAATCGTGAGTTTGTTCAACGTTCGATCGTTCAACAAGAGTTACCACGAAGCTTGAATGCGTCGGATTTCATAATACGTGATTACGGGATTGTGGAGTGATATCACTCACCTCCATCCTTTATACTTGTAGGCTTGAAAAGTCAACCTGATCTTTCTCGCAATCGCCACCCCACGCGTCACCACATTGTATGGGCTCGAGGGGGCACGATAATATCGGAGTTTGGAAACGAGCTTTGGGATGGCTGTTTTCGTTCTGTTTGCATGAACCTGTTCGAGGTACGTACTATGCAGCAAAGGCCAACTTCGGGTCAACTTCGGTTTGGAATGTTTGATTATATGTATGCGCTGAACTAAAGGAAGTAATCTGAGGATATCAGTGTCACATGAGACTCTGTTACCTACAAATTTGAAAATGGTACATCATGCTCGGGCGGACAGTGAATTCGGTACCCTGTACTACTACTAAGGTTAGTCTCCATTTCAGTCTTGTTCCGTTCCACTAACAAGAGCAAATATTACGGGTGAGTCAAAGGTTCGAGCGGCCTGTAATTTTTGCGGCCAGTTGTTAGAGCATGGCACTGCATGTACTGTCAGTAGCAACTCTCGAGTGGGAAATCAAGGTATGTTGTGAACAATATTCTGCGTGATATTGTCGCAATCAATCTCGGCCTCGGAGAGACGCTGGAGCGGTGGTTGTATCGTTGTGACATTAACCTCCAAGTGTCAAGAGGTATATTCGCAATGCCTGCATGGTTGTTCCTATTATACTCGACAATTAGCTCGAACCCCAGCAGAGACAGGTTCACAAAGCGACATGCAACTCGTTATTCATTCATATACATTTCCGCATCCTGAACGAAATCACATCTCCCTAGGCCTCCTCTCCTACAAAAGAGGAGGGCGGAAAGTTAACTTCCACAAGTGCGCGGAGTGTGCACCCGTCGTGGAAAGCACACAAAATGAAGGACGAATGATTAGGCCTGACATTGCAGATGAACATGGTTGGATACCTGATGCCCACAGGAAAAGTATGTATAACAAATTCATAACGGATGGTGGGTCAACTTGTTTCTGAAGATGCTGATGCCAGTCTAAGTTGTCCTCCCTACTAGCATGTGGACTTGAACTCACGCTAGCTGAAAAATTGTCGCCGCTTTTTTATTCTCTGATTCACTTCGGGTTGGAAAATTCGATACAAGTTGTAGCCGACGCTGAACCGAGTTAAGCTAATCTAAATAATTGAATATAATGTGCCAATATAAGATCCGGGACACACTATCATCAAGGACGACAAATATCATAACTACTATGAACGCTTCCATCGGATGATCCTGAAGCACGAACCGGCGCATGTAAGATGAAGTATAATGTATGCAAAGAACTGCAAACCTACCGTCATAGGCCTTGGGTGGAGATTTCATGCTTTCACTGACGCTGGCAAGAGTAAGCCAGTAAAGTTCATGATTGTGTAATTACGGGATTGATTAGTTCTCACCAACCCGTACATATGCATCACCGCACCGTGACGATGCCGTCAAACCGTCGAGCTGAGTTTTCTGGGCACGTAAACAGGGCCTACGGTATGATTAAATTTACGAGCATCTCATTTATGGCGCACGAACAAACAGTTGAATGGACAGGAAAGGGAAATTTGAACAGCTTCTGGGACATAAAAGCCAGCCCGCCGGCGTCAGTACCACTGTTCATCTTCCAAATATCAGACCATTCGAAACAACCCACTACTCAGAACATATCTATATCCCCCAGACATGTTCATTAAACTCAGGTACAGTGCTCGCATCTGTCCCATCTATCGTCACCGACAAGCCCCATGATCATAGCACTCTCGGTACCCTCTTCGTCGCCTGTGTCTCTGCGTTGCAAATAACGGTACCGAACGAGGCAGCTGTGGACAGCTCCATCCCCATTACCTTTACCACCAGCTTGGGCGACCCCACCACTGTCGCCCTCATTTTGGAGAATATGGAAACGACCCAGTCGTATCTTATTAAAGCCTCCATGGCCGCCGCGTCGACCAATATCCAGATTCCTGAATTTGTTACCCCAGACTTGTACGTACACTCCCCTTTCACATGTTCCGATTGGAGTATTCAGTCGACCCCGCTCGCAGTCAATATAAGTTCGTTGCCTTTGGTGTTAAGTGCGCACATTTCACATTTCCCTATATATTGTGATCGTTGATAGCTCCCTCGTCTAGTAACCCTACGCCGCCTGCCTACAGCAACCCCGTCTATATTTCAGAGTAGTTTTGAGCAGGGAGTGCCGGGTATGAATCTGGAGTTCGATGTTTGGAACAATCCAGGGGAGGTAGATATATTGACGGTTGTATGCACGGTTCTACATATGTTTGGTGTACGATTGAGACCACGATGTCCACATCAGCTTAGCTGACAGGAATTTCTAAGTTCTGCTTTCTTTTCTCTCACCCCACCTTGCGAATTAGCCAACATTTCATTGCCCAGTTCAGTTGCAAGCGCACTTGAAGTCTTACGTTCGAATTAACGAATAAGTACGCAAGCGTGTCGAGCATATTTCAATATCCGGGTGTACGGAAACGTAAAGCATACACACCTGACTTTGGTGACGGTGAACTGATATTCACTGCCAGCGTGGCCAACTGAATATGTCGCGGATCCCAATGGTCTGGTTTGTAGAAGACGAATGTAATTTTACTGATGCCGTATTGGCTGACTTTTATGTCCAAGACGCTTTTCTTTGTCTGTTTGTTCGGCTGCTCATCCGCATGCCATACATCGCGGTGAGATGTTCGTAAGATCATACGGTGCTGTCGTGCCCGGAAAACTCAGCCCATCAGCGGGGTCACGGCATGTGCATGTGATGATGTGCATGATACTAGTGTGATCGAGGCTAAACGTTGAACGTCGACTTTTCAAATTCAAGTGCAAAGGAAGGAGGTTACATGTCGTTTTTAATGCATCTGTTTGTGGTTCATGTTGCGTGAAGATCATCCGATGGAAGGGTTCGTATCTATAATGTCGCGAACATTCCGAGTCGTTTGCACGGATATAATATAACCCGGCCACATTTTGACTTGCCGTACTGGGCGCCGGTGCACGTTGATTAATTCTTAATCACATTATTCCACTATATATATTTATTCTCGCCGTGTTCTGCTTAAATCTCATCAGCATCTCGTCAACTTGTAGTATAACAGCGCGTTACATACCGTAAACAGGGCGAGGATAACGTGAGGGCGTGCTCGAATGGGCTCGAGGGTTAGGTGAAGCGGAACTAAGGGTGTAACGGTGTCAGTGGAAATGTACATATGCGTCTTGAACGAGCTGGCGCTTGTGTACATCAAAATGCCGGTAAGGCGGAAGAGATCGTGATGACGGTGAGGTAAGGCTGCCCGAGTGTGGTTGGACGGGGGCCAAAGTGAAGTGGCGCAAGTGAGGATGCGAGTAGGCTGCATCGTCGGGAGGGCGAGGCGAAGGCATGTGCCAAGGAAACATTCACATGGATACAAAGGTTTCCCAGTTTTCATAGGTATTCGTGTTTATTGGCATGCAAGCCCTGAGGTGGGTCTCCTTGTACACGGCGACATCGCAGAACCATGGTCCATCAACAAGTTGATATCTTTCGTGGTGATGCTAGTGGGTGGACATGTTAGGCTGATATGATCGATGAGCTTGATTGGATTTGGTAATTCCCAGATGCCATGCGTTTCTTCATCTTCATGAGCTGATCGTCTGTGCGTCCAGCCGTCCCCTCCAGTCTTCGGTACCTCTCAGGCCGAACTACGAAGCGCACCCTAGGATATTTCGACCTGCGACGTGTGTCCACCCACCCTCGCAGCTCATGCCTTTATGCCCACAGCCTCGCCTTTTTCCCGCAGCTGGTTAGCGCTGCGCGCTCCGCCCGTCTTTCCCCATCTTGCTTGTGGCTCACGCGGCATGATCCGTACTATCGTCTTTGTCTTGTCAGCAGCATAGAAAAAAAATGGAGTTTACTCAATGCTACTGCTTCTCTCGCTCCCGTTGCTTGTACCGCAGCGCAGACCAAAGAAAAATCACTCACCTCTGGCACTTCTGAGCTTGAAAAGTTAACCTGATCCCTCTCATAGTCGCCCCCCATCCACACGTCACCACATCGAATGCGACCGAGAGAGCATGATGATATCGGCATCTTTAAACGGGTGTTAGGACGGCTTGGGCTTGTATGAACTGATGCGGTCGAGGCAAGTATTATATCATACGACCATCTTATCATTTGAACGTGCATTTACAGCATACTCTACATATATCTGCATCGTCTCGTCTGCAATGGCCCGAAGAAGTATTGTCCATCTCAGATCATTCCAGCTATCACTTGAACACTGCCGTCCACGAATGGCCAGTCATTGTATCCGACTGTTGTCAGGTTTCCCGCCATGAAATGCGTTGATCGATCCCCAGGGGTCAATGGTAGGTTCTTCAGCAACCGCACCGGCAGATCGGGCTGTCATCAAGTCAAACGATGAATGCAATGACTTGCGTGGAAAGAAGTAGGGCCACTTACGTTGGGTATATACAACCGCCCAAAGGCAATCAGCCCTCCCTTGTCCTCCGCGGTGCGCAAGGCTGACTCGCGAGTATATCCACCAGCCGATATGAACATCCTTGCGTCACCACCTTCCCCGCCTTGCCATATCTCGCGTAAAAAATCATTATTATCTTCTTCGCTTGGAGCTTCCGCGGCACCAGACACGCGGGGCTCCGTCACATGGAGATAGGCCAAGGTGGGGTGCTTATTACGCACCGCGGTCACGAGGTACGTAAATGTGGGCCGGGGGTCTGGCATTCCCATACCTGGATACCGTTCAAATGAGCAGCGGCACCATCATGCAGATCGGCCCAACGAACCCACCTTGGTGAGTATTCCAGGGACTGATCCGAAGACCAACACGGTCTTCGCCTACAGTGTCCACAACGGCATCCACGACCTCTCTGGTGAACCTTGTCCGACCTTCTTCGTCTCCGCCCCATCTGTCCGTGCGTTTGTTTGACACCGTTTGGAGAAATTGGTCCAAAAGATATCCGTTCGCGCTGTGAATTTCCACCCCGTCGAAACCAGCACCGTGCACGGCATTGCTTGCCGCTTTCGCGTACGTGGCAATGTATTCTTTGATCTCTACCTCGGTCAGTGGACGAGGTGGCTTTGGTTTTCCTGGCAACGCGATAGCAGACGCGGAAACGTACATTGACGACGGATCCTGCGCCTTGAGCACATCGATGTCGGCAGCTCGACCCACTGCCCAGAGTTGGAGGAAGATGTACGATCCCTTTGCATGAACGGCGTCTGTAACCTAACACACAGCGTGAAATGGATCAGCCACGACGGAATCAGCGCAGGCGTACATTTTTCCAGCCTTGAATCTGTGCATCGGTGTAAATGCCTGGGACGTGGTCGTATCCGCCCGCATTATGGGAAATGAATGTCGCTTCGGTGATGAGCAACGTCCCTGGGACCGAGCCACGCTGCGCATAGTAGGATGCTTGGTGGGGTCCGGGGATATGAGAGGCATACACCCGGAAACGGGTCATTGGAGCGAGAACGACGCGGTGCTGAAGGGCCATCCGGCCGACCTGGATGGGCTTGAAGAGTGCGGCTGTCTGCTGTGTGGAGGCCATGGGCAAGGGCTGAGTAGGAAGCACCAGTGGTGGATCGAGGACTGGAGGCTCTGTTGTGGGCTGCTTTGGATTCTGGCATTTTGCCGACAGATGCAGGGATGGGGTTTTGTTCGTTTTTTTTTTGGGTTAACGCGTCCCTCGTTGATCGATTCGAGTTCGGCTCAACTTCGCTTTGCCAGAATTTTTGTTCATAGGTGGCGCTCAACTAAATGGAATCAATCTGCCTTGAAGTAGTTTAGTCTGAGTAATCGATGAACGTGCCCCGCATTGGATCAAATACCCTCACCCACGAGGCTGGGACAAGCGTAAGTACGTCACCCGGTCCTCAGTGTGAGTCCGAGAAGGTTTGTAAGTCTGGTCTGGAGATGTTCAGCCAGTTGTCAAAGGAGTCCAGGAGGAGCGCACTTGATAGTACTAGGTCAAGCGGCTACTCTCCGGTGGGAAATCAAGGTATGTTGTAACTTCCAAATATCGAGAGACACGCCGATTTGCAATGTCCGCAATGTCCTTCCTTTCGTACTCGAACAATGAACTTGAATGACGGTACGGGTCATGGTCCACAAAGTGGAGTGCTCGCACTCATTGACGATTGGTTTCGCTTCTACACGTTTCAGGTGCATCCCGAACGAGATCATATCTCTCTACGTACCCGGACATAATCACAGAGCTGGAGGACTGAGCCAAGTGGTTTCTTGACTCAACGTCCATGCACTTGCTATTTGGACTTGGGGAGGAGTTTGCGGACGTCCGAAGTGTGAAGTTCGGGAAGGGGATTCGGTGACAGAGTTTGGGCCTGGGGACGTCGGTCGCGATGGTCGGGTGATGGGGAGATCATCGATCAAGTGTCGGACATGAAGGGTGGGGGATGTGGGGACGTTGGAGCATTCGACTTGTGTTTCGGCTTCGACTTCGACTCTTGGAGGGGCCGACAGACAAAGCGGATTTACTATGTATTTCGTTTCCCTAGGTGCTGAATGTGCTTTATACGTTTGGCATGTGCCAACTGGAAGGAGACCTGCTTTTTTGTGCTGATTTGAACAAGAGATTGGTGTACTTGCGGTTTACATGGACTTGGCTAATTTGCAACTTGAACATCGCAAAGGTGACTCCAAAGAAAAGAAGGAAAAGTATAGAGGTCCTTGTCAGGATGCCAACCGACATGGAAGAATAAGTCCAAATTATACACCCAAGGCATCTAGAATCGTACATGCAACCACTTTCCCCAATGGTAAGCAGTCAACAGACGGGTATCTACCTGCATTCATAGTCCGTTCCAAATGTCCTCCACATTCATGTCCTCCCCACCTAGCCCTCACTGGGGCAGAATAACGATGTCGTTGCTCTGAGCATAAACGTCAAGATTGTTCCTGGAAGAGGGGAATGCGGCGAGAAAAATGGCTGTCAAAAACTAGAGTGTAACCAGAAACGGAACGAGGACACACCCGATATTGGTGGCGATGAACTGATATGGACTGTGAGCAAGGCTGAATGAATACGCCGACCGGAATAGGTGTTCAAAAGAGAGATTGTACACACCCATACCCGCCTGGAATGACCACCTGGGGAATCTCAGCATAGTAAGTCGACGGGATGGTCATGTTGTCGGCGATGAGGTACTCCTGGCTCGTGAGCAAGTCCTCTATGAGGAGGCTGATGTTGGTGGGGTCGCCCGGGTTGGTCGTAAAGTTGACAGGGATGACGGTGTTCACAACAGCCTCATCCGGTACCGTTATTTTCAACGTAGAGACATAAATGAAGAACAGAGCAAGAATGCTATCAAATATGGGGAGTACGTCGGTCAATGACGCTGAATGGATGAGACGCGGCGAAGGTTGATACCTGACTTTGGCAAACATGTCCGGGGACCTAGGATGTTCAGGGTCACGGTCGTGGTGGGTGGATTCAGATGGTCTGATCTCTGGAGAATGAATGGTGCGGATGGGAGGTTCTTTGGGTGGCTTTTTATATCTGAGGCTCTGCCTAAGTGTCCTATCTTCTTGTCCATTTGGCTTCTCGTCAGCGTGGCCTAAACAGGGTGAGATGTTCACAAGTTCATACTGCGCTGTCCAGTGACACGGGCACAGTCACCGTCTCCGTGCTCATAATTATCCTATCTCGCCACTGGACAAATCCCGCAGGGTCATGACCCCGTTGCTAAGCATTGTAGAACATGACGACGAGCTCTTCCACGTTCTTGGTCATTTTAGCCCGGATCGAGTGCGTGCGTTCGACTTGTCATCTCGCAAGATCTTGGAACTTTTGAAATATCCGGAAGAGCCTGCGTTTTGAGAATAGGCGAAGCGAAAGAAGTCCTGCTAGCGTCTTGACCAGTGTCTATACCGGCCGCGGGAGGAAACAATGATAATGTTAATGGACACTTGCTTGCACATCACCGCCATCCGAATCATTCAATCAACAATCTTACCTGATGATGTCACAGGTTGAAAGGATTGCTGCGGCAAGTTGGCCCCGTGTGCAATTCAAATCGCGAGAAAAACTTAGTAGTCCTTTTGCTGTTCCTTTGGTTCTACGTGGCTCCTCTTCGAGAGGGTGACACTGTAGGCCGTAGGACTTGGAGACAGAGCAACACGGTACTACCTTGCCATGATAGCTACCTCAGGCTGTGTTGGAGCTGGCATGTGCCATAAATGTTCGTGGGAATCGCGCCAGTATGCTTGCTCAGATGCTCCTCCATCTTCTCTGTACCGAGCTACGTCAAGTTCCGATGTCCCAATTTTACTGGCTCAGCAAATGCGAGGCTTAGCGTGCCTCGAATGAAATACAACCCCGACTGTGAAACGGCGGCCATTCCAGGTGTTCTGTAGCCGCTCCCATCACCACTGACGTGGCGGCGGCTCTCTGACACCATCCTTCATCACCGTCAGTGCCCCCATAATGTGTACCTCAGTATGTGTACGTCGAAGCCGTTTTGTGCACCGAACTAAATGCACTTACGTAGACCCAGCCCAAATCCGACTATTCCAATTCTTCTACCGTGAGTACCTCTACGACGTAGATCATATTTATGTCTTCAGGGAATGCCTTGATATGCAGTATTAGAAAGTCGATATCCTCACCTTGCATTTCGTATAACAAATTGACAACTTATTTTTTGCCTTTCAGGACTGTGAATCGGGTTCCGTTGCCTTC
Organism: Fistulinella prunicolor; assembly: GCA_038089875.1. Lineage (NCBI taxonomy): Eukaryota > Fungi > Basidiomycota > Agaricomycetes > Boletales > Boletaceae > Fistulinella > Fistulinella prunicolor. Next base: position 14,922 of record JBBPLP010000467.1, read on the forward strand.
CAGATGGATCAGTCACTTCGTTGCTTGACGTTGGTAAGTCGATCCAGGAGAACAAATAGTTCGAGGTCGAAGCTGTCCATTCCTTGCCCTTATCCACCTTGTTCGTTCGCACCTTGCATGCTCGGAGCCGAACTAGATGCAGAACTGTCTGGCTTGTCGCCCTTGTCTGAAAGTCATTCTCATCTGAGCAGACCAATACCTTCAAGTTGGGCATCGAGTTCTTTAAACACAGGTCTTGAGCTGCATACTTGACATTTGGTGACGTTCCGAGTACGCATATACTGCCCTTGCGGAGTTCAATCACACTGTCCGTCATGTATTTATTGAGAATATCTTCGGCTAATCCGGAGTGCCTGAACATGTGATCTCCAAGGTTAGGTCTTATCATTCGTCGTCGTCGTTTCATGGCGTCGGTAATGGGCGCACTTGTGGCTAGCTGGGAAGTTTGTGTTCTTGCGCCTATTTCTTAGGAGAGGACATGATGATTGGTAGTGGGAGGTTACTAGCACAGGCGAGTTCATTCAACGCAATGCTCATTCATAGCATATTAACAAGTTTGAAGTGGGACGCTGGCACGGATGCATTTCCAACCGGCGCGACACTATGAATCTGACCTTGTGGTTCTGCGAGCTGATCGTTGGTGATAGGTATGAAGGACCATACGGATGTGTTTCACGTCACTTAGGCTTCATAATGATGCGACCGCCACCCACATCGAAGAGGTGATTCCAAAGAAGAGGAAAAGCATAGAAACCCCTGTGGGGTGCTCGCTGACATGAATAAGTCGCATCGTACACCTAATGTATTTGGAGTCTCGCACGCAATCGTAAGTCTACTTGCTCCCCTGGATGTTCCCAATGTCCTCTACATCTATATCAGCATGCTCATTCTTGGCTAGATATAATAAAGATATCGTTGCTCTGGGCATATTCATCGGAAGGGTTACTAGAGAAGGGAAGAAAAGGAGTCGTCAACGCCAAGAGTATGTACGAAAATATGAAGCGTACACACCCGACTTCGGTGGCGATGAACCGATATATCCTGCGGGCAGGGTCGACTCAATGTGCCGATCGGAACGCGTCAAGGGAGGATATACATACTCGTTTGGTTGGACCTCCTGAGGGATCAAGGCAGAGATGTTCGGTGAGACCGCCAAGTTATTGGCGATGGTATACTGGTTGGTCGATGTGTGCAAGGAACGCAAGAGAAGGTCGATGTTGGTGGGGTCGACTGTTGCAGTGATCGTAAAGATGACGGAGACGTTCGAGTTCACGAAGCCGAGGGGCAATACCGACATACTCAATGCAGAGGCGTGCGTGGCGACGAGGGCAAGAGTGCTATCAGATGGGGCATGTCAGTCAGAGACGTCGATAAGTGGAACAGGGGAGAAGGCCAATACCTGAGTTTGGCGAACATCTTTGGCGGATAGGAATGTGTTCGGGATGATGGGTAGATTTGAGTGACTCTGAATGCTAACCTTGGGGGGATGAGGAGTCTCCATTTTATATCTGAGGTCCCGCCAAGTGTCTTTTTCTGTCTGTTCGGTTTCTCGTCAGCCTGATGTAAATGATGCGACGTGTTCCGAGTAAGATTATACTGTGTTGCTGTCGATTCCATGTTCATATTTCATCTCATAATGGAGAGATCAGGCGCTGTAAAGATCTGGATCCGACAGTGTCAGACCGTGAGGCACGACGTGCGGGATCAGGCTATGTTTTCAAGCATAACTGGCCGCTTCACCGAACCCTTCGTGGATGGGGCATAGGGCGGGCCCCACCGTAGTTGGCTCCACCGTGGCACCCCAAGACAACGAAGAAGTGCATCCAAGATCCCCAAAGGAGCTCCGGTGCTCCACCTACCGTATACCTTTGGGACTCTGGGAATTTGCCTGGTGCTCGGGACGGGTATATCTGGCCCATCCCGCCCAGCAGGAAACCCCCTCTCCCCCGCTCGTGTTTACTTATATCAAAACCAATCCGATTCGGGGTCGTGGTTGCCGCAGCCGGCTCTGAGGCCTGAGGGCTGGTGCAATCCCTAGATAGGACATTAAGTTGGTATTTATACTCTGAATCGTCTCGGAAGAGTGACGGTCGGGGTAGTGGTCCGTAGTCTGACGACCAGCCCGGCTAATGAGGCAAGCCGTCGACGCGTGTTTTGAATACTATACTAAGCAAAAGTAAATGACGACCTGCAAACAGCAGTATATCATAGGAATACCTGCTGGCCATGAAACAACAGTATGGTATGGCCACTTACTTGTGCCATCGCCGCTCCATCCGTCATTCAATATTCGTTCAAGGACCCTACCTACGGTAACCCAGCAAATCCAAAGCTTGGAGGGACTGTCTCGAATCAAACTGTAGAAGTTAACGAGGGCGTGGGAAAATAATGATATAACGCAGCACGGATGTGTCCGAGTCACGTACGGACGGCTTGAATCTTGCCTTTCGTGACGCGTGATCCTCAATCCGGTTCGGTTTCGCATTTTATACCTGAACTGCTTTAGGGTTCCGCTGCCTGGGCCTTCCAGGTAATATCAGTTACTTCGTTGGGGAACCAGACCGAGTCGACTTACTTTCGTCAGATATGGGAGATGAAATAGTTTGAAGCTATACCCATCCACCAGGCGAACAGGGAAAAACCGCACGAGTTCGTTGCAGACGTTCCGCATAGCCCGCAAACCACGACATTTCAACCCAGCGGTGCCACCGGGGTCCCCATGGTCGCTGCAGTTCGACGGGCCACGCGACCAATCTATCACTCCTCCACAATGGTTTTCGCGACATTTTTGCAGTAGACGCTGAGCAGCACGGCGAGAACACCACTCGCACTCTCGTCGTTCATGCCGCCATGCGTGTCACATCGCTTGTGCTTGCGCTCAGGTTCGTACAACCGCGGATATCATCTTCAATGACATGTTGAGCCACAGAACGGACAGGAAAATGATCTCGCGCAAATGGTACTTGCAAACGTCATCTTTGACGCTCTGATCGCTTTCATAGGGGGCACCGTATTCTCAAATATTTTCTTGCTCTGCATACCCACATTGTCCACTTTTAATGATCACTTCCGCACCAACGGCTACTCTCTTACGAACTAGCTATACCGCATCGGTTCAGGTACCTCCTTGAAAGATGGAGAATTCCACGCTCACCTTTCCTTAAAGGAATCTCCCAAAAGTTTAAATCTACCAATTCGTGCGTCGACCCCAAGCTAAAATTCATCTATCTGTATCAAAGATGTCGTATGGGCGACTCGTATCCGATGACGTTACGATCGTACATCCACGCCATTGAGACGGTAACCAAGTCCACGCTCAAGCGGACGTGATTCTCCGTGATTTTATCACGGTGCATCAAGCGCGTGCGCGCGAGGTGATCAGGTTTGTCAAGGAGTTAATATCAGCCATGACCTCCAAAGGGGCACGTGGGCGTATCCGTGTCTGTCGATCAGCGGGGCGACCATGGGGAACTGTACGTTGTGGTTGGTGGGTAAGCTACCGCTTTTGCACAACAAGATCGCGTGGGAGTTGGGTAGGTTAGGTCAGAACGAGGCCGGCCCCTGCCTTTTCCGATTCATTTGACTTCTGGAATATATGATGACTGTTGTGGTCTATCAATGTGTGGTACCAATGTCAGCACCACTAGCATTGCATAAGTCCGATAACGATAGCGCCAGCTGTTCTTTATCATCTACATTGGGCATGGCGGCATCACGATACATCACGTACACCTACGTGACATCCCAGACAACATCCTTGAGCGCTTGCGCTCTTGCTTTCGCAGCATATTGGAAGCGCGCCTGAAAGCATCAACCCTAAACCGTGTCCACTTGACCGACTCCTTCAGCGCGAATAACCCATTCTGCTAGGTTGGATGCGTCACTGATTCTGGCAAGGTACCTTGGTTGTGCATGAGCCAAGTGTACCTTCTGACACGGATGCAGGATATATTCAGGACTTACATGCCACGAACCGAATGCGAATGCATTCCGATGTCTGATGTTGTGGCCTATAGGACTACTTCCCCCAGGACACCACAGGTAGCATTTGGCAAAATGTTGGTGTGTCCAATTGTCTTCATTACATCTTTCGGCGCAACTGAGTGGCAGGAAATCTTCCGGAAAATTTATCAGTCATATCCCATGCATCATTTCTCTGAGAATGATGTCCGCCATAATAACCATGCGAGGTGGGACATTGTATGAATAGGGTCTCTGGATTGAACATCACTACCGCTCATTCACCTCGACCAGGTTGGAGTATGAAGAGATGGACTTTATATTGGCCGTGCATGCGGCTAGCACGGGATTTCAACTAGTTATAACCGACTAAACGTTAACGAATACGAGTAGCTCATTGTTTTTACTTGTCTCGAGTGACTTGGGCCAGCGAGTCATCGTCATCTATGTGTAACCACAACCCAAAAATTCAGTCGGTCTTCATCTTTCCAACAGCATGAGACTGACCTGTCTCAGATTCTAGAAGAGTGCTTCCGACCTCTAGGATGGTCCAAGTGATGCTCGCGGATGTGTCGAACAAAATTTTTACGTTGAACATTCTTGAGACAGCCCTCCCATAAGCATTTAATCATGGTATTTTTATCTAACTTCTTGATGCCGTGTGTGCCCGCGAAATGGACTGGCACATCTTCGCACCTAATTTGGACATCACATGTTTCGGTGTTACTCTCAGCGGTCCATCGGCATGGTGTCAGCGCCAGGCAAGGGTAGACGACATGTGGAGCCATAGCAATATAAGGACGTGGCTCAACAGAATGCGTAGGTTCTGAAGCTTGTGGAAACTATTTTATATATTCAATAGATTGCGTGGGATGTCTGGTAACGCGTACGAGCACATCCTGCTTACCTTGTGATTACACGGGGGGTAGGAGAAGAGAGGCGGGTTGAGATGTTGTGGTGGAAAACGTTGGGCCAGTTCTTTGTTGTGAAGCACGTAGTGCGTTGTCTCCTTTCTAGTTCGTTCATCATACTCGAGTTCTCTACTAGTAGGACCATGACCTTCCGTCAAGGGATCGACATGATTCTATGTAGGACGCGTCCAAATCATGAGCCTCGTGTGAAAATACAAATTCATCCGACACCCCTAAAACGCACCGAAGAAACTGGACATTGTGCGGCCATGTGGGAGTTAGCAGCTCCGAAGAGCGTTTCCTCTTCATGACAAAGCACAATTTGGTATGCCAGTGACCTAAGCCACGAGGTCGTGGTGATAGGAGGCACAGGATGCCGGTGAGTATACGGGTTGGTTGCCGGCAGTGCATCTGAATAGCATTGTATGATCTAGTCATGGCACGCTCGGTGAGCCTTTAGGTGCAATGGGTGCAGGTACCTTGCTTACATTTTCAACTCGGCTGATACCATCACCCTGACTGTCCTCGGTGATGACTCCCCGCACAGTACTTGAAAAAATTTCCAACGCCGATATAAGGGGTACTGATGCTACATGGCTGGTGCCATCGAGAATTGCCCCCGTGCTATTTGGCTCATGACCTGGTTCAAGCCCGAATGGACGGGGTGAACAAGGGCTGTGAGAAGATTGAAATGTAGGAAATGCAATTTCGTCATATGACTGCCAGTTTTCGGGGGTGGAGGGGAAATACCCAGTGAAGGAGAGCATCTAGGGACCAGAATCGATATGAGAGGGTTGTGATTGTGGGTTGTGGACACTATACTTTGCGTGAGGATTCATATAGGGCCGCGTAACGCATTCCAGAGCTCCAGGGGCCGCTGTTGATGGATTTTGGTTTCGTGCATGTTCGGACAAGGAGTGCTTGAAGACGGGAAAAACACTTTGAATGAGATCTGATCTGCCAAGAGCAGTGGAGGAGTGAAGACGCCCGGGAAAAACACTGAATGAGATCTGACCTGCCACTGGAGCCCAATGTGGCACCAGTGACAGATCAATCGAGAGTGA
>JBBPLP010000468.1:0-20835 GCA_038089875.1 Fistulinella prunicolor
ATGGGATAACAAATTATCCTCAGCCCTGTCCGCGAAGCTAGCTATCAACACACTAAGCAAATGCTGATTGGTGGGCCCACAATTCCATGGAATTAAATACTTGATCAGGGCTAGATACTTTCGAACAACAGTATGCGACTATGTCGTCACTCACGGACCTTCTTTTAAGTGGGTTGGCCGCGCATATCATATCCTGCATCTTTTTCGTCCGTAGGCTGTTTTGTCCCCCCAGGCAGGCGTGGGGTCAACTATAATCCCGCGATTCATCGACTGGGCACCTATGGCTCCGATGGCGTTCAGCTTCACATCTGAACACATGACGCGTGAGTCTACGCGGAATCCCACAGGTCATCTCACTCTAATTGTTCATACTTCCTACCCCAAGTGATTATCGTTTTATGCCATGTTACCGCTATCGTTTGTACTATTGCCAGGCTCCTCTACCGGTGGTACACAAGGCGGTTTTGGTGGGAGGATATCTGCGCCGCGATCGCAACGGTGTGGGCCGTCATATGTGTCGTGGGATTTCTGCTTTGTGACCCGTCGACGGGTGAGTGGTTGCGTGTTGGCTAGTTGTCGGGGTCCGTGCTCGTCGCTGAGGACGCACAAAGACCGGTCTTCTCTCCGGAACCAAATCTCCGGCTGGCTCGAGGGCCTTTCCTTCATTGTCGTGCCATGGTCAGTGTCATGTACATATACTTGTATCTTTCATGGCGTCGTTGACTCCAGCGGTTCAGGGCTGCACGCCTCAGCATTTTTCTTTCCCTAGTCCGTGTCTCGAACCCGACTGGCTCGTTGCGATACATAGCATTGGCCAGTATCATATTGCTTTTGGTCATGTCTTTTACGACAGCGGCACAGGAAATCTACTATTGCGTAGTCTCCTGTTGTTTCTTACCCACACATGTTATGATCGCGCAGTTCACTAGTAGGCTCCGTATCGCATCTCTCGTAATAGTGTTGACCCAGCACACACAGTGGTTATCCTGGGGAACGCCATCCTCGTGCTGGGATCGATCCCCCTCCTTCGGGACATGCACCTCTCGAGGAACCGGCATATCCTCACCTTTTCCGCATTCTTGTCGTGGCTCCTCATTTCCGCTGTTTCGATCGCCTATTCGGTATTCTCGATCTACGCCGTCGGTCGCAATCGGGTAACATTGATCCTTGCCGAAACAAAGGTATGTAGACCCCCCCTGTCATGATCTTTGCCCGTTACCAACGACCATTTTGTTGTTTCACCTTTGTTGTATCAGGTCGCTGTGTCACTCTTCATCTGCAACACCCTCGTCCTGTTCGCGTTTGTGTGCCGCGTCGCGAGGCGTTTGGGGAACCAAGACGGGCTCGACATCAACCCGTCGTTTCGTGAGCGTAGCCCGTTGTACTTGACGACCATTCACCTCAGCCAACTTACTGCCGGCACCTCGTTCGGCGCTTACGCTGGCGACCCGAATGCAAACGCGAACCTGAACTCGTTGGACTCAGCGCAAGATGGGTCATCGCTCGCGTGTATATCTCTCTCCGCGACGACGGAATCCTCTGTCTTGTGGAGAACACGCTCAGACGTGGAGTCTGCCGCCCACGACGACGCCGAAAAATGTCCAAGCGCGTGTGGTGATGAGAAGATTGATGTGGGTGCGCCTCCATGTTCGCCTCTGTGAGAAGGGGAGCTACGCTCCGGAGTTTTCTCCTCATCACGCATTGCCAGCGGGGCATCGATGTCGTCCGCGACATCTGAATTGCGGCGTTCTTTTTGTCGCACCATGAAACTGCGGCGCCTGCATATGCAGCTTGTTTGCAGCGGAACTCGCTTGTATCTTGTCTTTTTTTCCCCGAGGGCCGGGTAACCGGTGCGCCCTCGATATCCCTCAAGACGGAGATTCATCTCGAGAGTACATATAGACCACACGCACTATTTATGCAGTACCCTGTTTAAAATCCTGTTTTTATGCTCAGCGTTGTGTCAGTCCACGTCGAATTCGATACGCAGATCTTGTAGCTTAGAAATTTAACTTTACTCTCACCTTATAAAAGCAGGCTATCGGACTTAATCCGATCAGCATCTCTTCATGCACCTTTTTCCCCCTCTGACCTAAAACGAGCGTCGTACACCCCCTTCCCCTTCGTAAATAAGCTACACAAGATGTATGGGCCCGAAAAGCGTGAATTGAATACCGACGCTGACCAGGAACTATGTGCCTGACACTGCCCTGTGCCGTAATACCATTGTTTCAATCGTGGAAAAGCTTTGCAACTCCAGCCGAGTGATATGATCAACAGAAGCAGGGCCGCTTCAAGTTCAATATCGAGTTTTGGTTTGCAATTCGTTCCCATCGTTGATAAACTGATTTTCCCTCTCGTTCAGGCATCGAAACACCACCTGAAGCACTGCCAGTAGATGCCTAATTAAATACATAATACACATGCATGTGACCATGTTCGACGCTGTAAGCACTGAAACATCTATTTTCACCCTCTACATATCCTTACGAGAGAAGTCCCTTGTTTACTTCATGAATGTGCTGGCAAGGTAGGCCGGCTCTCTGAAACAAACGCTTTTTCAGGGCCCCGTCCGCGACTCGTCAAGAGACCAACACAAACTTGCCGTGAGCGCTGACTGGTGCGGTCCATCACTTCATTCAATGCCGTATCAGGGCTCAGACAGTTGAAACAGCTCGTATGCGACCATGTTATTCCTGTGGACCTCTCTTAAGTGGGTAGCCGACCAGCTGACTGTGCCTTCGAGCATCATTTTCGTCCGTCGACACCACACGCTCTGACATTGGAGTCCGACTCAGCTCTCACCCCGCGATCTATCGTCTAGGTACCTACGTCGATGATGATGCCCAATCTCATACCCCTTCATATAGGAGGTAAGTCAACGCACAGATTTTCACATCATTCTCTCACGTCTTCTGCTCCAAGTGATCATCGTTTTATGTCACGTTATCGCCATCATTTGTACTGTAGCGAGGCTTCTTTACCGGTGGTACACCAGGCGGTTTTGGTGGGAAGACATCTGTGCGATGATCGCAACGATATGGGCTGTTATATGCGTCGTGGGATTTTTGCTCTGCGACCCGTCTACGAGTGAGTGTTCGTGTCCCGGCCACTTTCCATGCTTACCGTCGAGGACGCGCCAAGGCCAGTCTTCTGCCCGGAACCAAATCTCCAGCTGGCTCGGGGGGCTCGCCTTCACTGTCGTGCCATGGTCAGTGGTCGCGTGTATTCACCCCTCTTGTGGCGTCGTCTCACTCTAGCGGTCCAGGGCCGCACGCCTCAGCATTTTTCTCTCCTTGGTCCGCGTCTCGAGCCCGACTTGTTCATCGCGATACGTGGCGTTGGCCTGTATCGCGTTCCTTGTCATCACGTTTATCGTAGCGATGGCACTCAAAATCTATTATTGTGCGGCATCCGACTGTCTCGTCTCCTGTCCCGTGGCGGTCGCGCGTCTCATCAGTAAGCCCCGTTCTGTGCGTCGCATTTCCCCTGACGATATCGACGATACATGTAGTAACCGTCCTGGCGGACGCCGCCCTCGTGCTCGGATCGATCCCCCTCCTTCGGGACATCCACCTCTCCAGAAACCGGCACATGCTCACCTTTTCCGCCTTTCTATCCTGGGCCCTCATCTCCGCCGTCTCGATCATATACGCCGTGTTCTCGATCGACGTCCCCAATCGCAGTCGGGTGACGTTGATCCTCGCCGAAACAAAGGTCTGTCGCTCTTTCTTTGTTCGTGATGCGTCGGTTCACCCTCGTCTGTGTCGCCAGGTGGCCGTGTCGCTCTTCCTCTGCAACACCCTCGTCCTGCTTGGGGTCGTGTGCCGCGTCTCGCGGCGTTTGGGACACCGAGACGGGCTCGGCCTCGACGGGTCGGGCGGCCCGTTGTACCTGACGACCATCGATCTCAGTCAGCTGACCACCGGGAGCGCGTTCAGCGCTGACAGGGTTGGCGACCCGACCGTCGACGGGATCACAGACCCGGATTCGTTGGGCTCGGTGCAGGACGCGCCGTCGCTCGCCTGTATCTCTCTCTCGACGACGACAGAGTCTCCCGTTTCGTGGAGAGTGGGGTCCGACGTGGAATCCGCCACCCAGGACGAGGCCGACAAATGTCCGAGCGTGTGCGGTGGGGAGATGATGGATGTAGATGGGCTTCCGTGTCTGCCTTCGTGAGCAACGCCGATGATGCACCACCACTGGGCGGGGCACCAGACAATGTCGATGTTGTCTTCGACATCCAAGTCGTTCCCCTAACTGCGCCACGACGCTCGGACGCTCTGTACAGTCAGACGACGTCCAGGGCATCTCGGACGCGGACGTACCGCCGTTCTCGTCGTACATACCACCACGCTCGGACGCTCTAGACAGCCAAACCGACCCTCGCTCGCATCCATGCCTCGTTCCCCGAGGCCCAGTCGCCAGACTCCGGTACACCCCTCGAGACCTTGTTTGTATCCTCGTCTCGAGCGTTTATAAACGTATACATACCGACCCGGGTAGCTCTGATACTGCCCTCCTTGTTTTCACCGTCCTGTCCTGTGCCCGTTCACCGATTCCAGGTCGACGACGGTACACGGGTACATGACTCGGAAAGATACCGTTGTCCCTGTCGTACCGCTACGTATATACGGACCACAGAGCCGATCCGCCACTCTCAAGGATCCTCGTCTCCGTAGCTACCCACTTGTATGCATATTCAAATGTAGTCGATCGGAACCACGTTCATCATCGATCCTGGGCCACTGATGGACGCAAATCCGATCTTCACGCTGGGATCGTTGAGCGATACAACGCGTGTCGACCCGATAGGTTCAAAGTAGCATAGCGCAACTGGAGTTGCCAGTCCGCTCTGAAGGGATGAATCTGAGCCACGGCAGAGACAAAAGGAAGACTCTCATCTCGAGATCAAACACAGTTACAAAAAAAAAGTGATATTCTTCCACCTCTCTCTACTTTAAGCAACGGGTAGACGACGACAGGTATACCGTACTCAACGGCCACATCAAAACGGGGGGTAACAAAGAGAAAAGTGTCCCACGAAGCGTCACTTCAACGTACTGTACCTAAATAAAAAAAAGAGTAAACAGCGGAAAGCCAAGGACGAGACTCGAAAACCAATCATAGCTACATATTAGCACGAACGTGGTATGAAGGGAAAAAAACCTGACATGCGTCAAACAAGAGAGGGAAAACGACACGCATCACATGATCACACAGTCCTTTTCCTCGAGCTTGACGCTCTGAATACCCATCTCCGCAAACGTCGTCGGACCTCTCACAGGCGCCCGCGGGTGTGGCGGCGCATGCGCACCCTCCGCGCCATCGCCCTCCTGCGGTGCACCCCCCTGCGGCGGCGCAGGCGACGGCATACTCCCCGCACGTTGACCGGGCGGCCGTCCCGCAGGCCGTGCGTAACTCGGGCCGTCCGCGCCCACAGGCGGCGGCGTTCCACCCCCAGCCGAGTTCGATCCAGGATCGACGAGCGTGTAACGGTGTTGGTTGGGAAACTGTCGGCCACCCGACGCTTGCGGGCCAGGCCCAGGCACGGGACCAGGGGGACCCTGCGGTTGCACCTGTGGGCTTACCGCGCGCGGCGACGCTTGTTCGACGACGGGCGTCAGGGCCGGAGTCGGTGCAGCGCCGGCAGCGCCGGGTCCGTGCCGTGCGACCGAGTTCTTCCGGATGACTTCGACCACCTGTCGGCCGTCCTCGAGCGACGGTCGCGGGGCACCGCCCTCGCGTTCCGAGCGTTGCTTGGCCTGCGTGCGTTTACGAACGAGCTTGGTTTCCGTGATGTCGTCGTGTTGCTCCCGCGAGAGCGATTGAGGCGAGGGCTGGGACAAGGCTGCCAGACGTTCGACGGCATCCGTATTGCCATGATCGGAAGCCTAAGGCCGCATCAGTCATGCCGTCAAACACTGATCTTCGGCCCGACTTACCGACTGGTACCACATCTGGGCAGCTTCGATGTCCTTGCTACCGCCGACGCCCACCTCTTTGTAGTAACCCATGGCGAATTCGGCACTGGGCAGACCTTTTCTGGCGGCTTTCTCTGCAAACGTATAGGCCAAGTTCTCGTCCTTGTCGAACGCCCCGTCGGCGCCGCACAAGAACCACTTGCTGAGGGCCATGTCTGCCTCTACCTCGCCCTGCTGACTCGCCAGCGAATAGTATTGCACGCTGAGGAGGGCATCGAACGGGAAGGGCGGGAGTGCAAACTCGTACGCATGTCCGAGCTTGTATTGTGCCGGGGTAAAGTGAAGGAAGGCGGCTCGTTCCAAATGGAGGCGTGCTTCTTGTTGAGCCGAAGAGTGTGGCGGAATGAGCGGCGCAAACAAGTGTGGTGGGAGGGTCACATGGGAGAATTCGCCAAGCAGAAGCAAGCCGTATACGTACGCAGGCTGAGGGACCTGCACCGAAGCGAGCGTCGCTGCACGTTGTATCAAGGGCAGGCCGATCTCTGGTTGAGCAGGCAAGCCGAGCTGACCCATCAGATGCGCCATCCCCATGCGCTATGCGTGTGCGTGGGAACGTTGCTCATGACATGAGGACGAGAGACTCACGTAGACACAGCTCTCGACGTTGAGCTTTACGCCGCGTTCAAAGCAGTCGCGCGCGTGCGCGGCATCGTTGAAATTTTCGTAATCACGGCCAAGCCGGAACCACGCCTGCGCGTACCCTGCGCGTGCGGCCTGTTCAAAATCACGAAAGGCGACGCGGGGGTTGTGTGGGACGTGATCCGGGTAGGCTCCCGAGGCGGCGAAGGTGGCCCGATGGTAGATCGCTTCCGCGGCGAAGACGGGGATGGGGTTGGGATGCTGTGCGCCCGCGATCTGGACGACCAGCGGGACGGCGACTTGTACGAGACGGAGGAGTTGTGAATCCTGTATGTTGGCGGGTCCTACGGGTGGCGGATCGCCCGATGCGTTCTGCTGAGCGCGGTCGACGAGCATGATGACGTCGCGCGCCCATGTAATTTTTAAAGCGGGGTCGTGGTTGAGTTGCTGCACGCTGGGGAGGGCCGTTGCGAGCGACTGGATGGTGGGAAGGGGCGCTGTGAGGGACGGTGCGCCATTTTGGCGTGGTGGGGAGGCCCTCGGGGGCATCTGGGGTTGAGCGTAGGGTTGGACGGAGGCGCGATGTTGGAGGGGCGGTGACTGGAGCTGCGGTTGGTAAGGTTGTTGGTAATGCTGTGGGGGTAGCGGCGAAGGGGGGAGGGGTATTCCGGCGGGTGCGTTCCAGTTTGGAGGGGGATGGAACGAAGAGCGATGTGGCTGTGCCTGTGGATGAGGAGGGCCGTAGTGTTGGGGTCTAGGGGAGAGTGTGCGGTAGGGAGGTTGCTGAAAAGCGGCCTGGTTGTCGAGCGTCCTTGCCATCTGTTTGTACATGTAATATGAGTCATTAGCGAATGCACGACGACGTACGTTGGCGGGTAGATTCGGGTCCAGACGATGGGGACGTGGTGCAGGGAGTGGCGTGGAGGTGTGTGGTGGAGGAGAGATATAGGACGAAGGGGGCAGAGGGGGCAACGGAGGTGGCTGGTCTAGATGAGGCTGCACCACGTAACCATTGCTAGCACGGTACCCAGCAGGGTGAGGAGGCACAGGCGGCGCACTCATCTCGTCCCTTGGCACCTCAGAAATCAGAAATCAGAACCGTTAAAGTCCGCGGTCGTCGATCCCAACCAAGCAGTGGTATGAAAGAACGTCGGCGTCATGGTCATCGCCATCTGACATGCTTGAGTATCCCACGCCGACGTCAGCTGTGCTCCTCGCCATCGACGACCTCCACCGCCCATACGAACGTCGCCCACGACCCACATCAACAACCAGTGCACGTGTCAAGGCATCTGATTCGCGTGTCTGATTATCGATGGCGAGCTGGCCTCGACTCCCACCTCTCGAATGTCGTGCGCAGGCATTCGAAATTCGTCACGTCATACGTGCCTCAGGCTACGCTCGCGTCAACCGATGCCCGTCTCATTGTTCTCTCTACCCACGGTCGACGCTCATCATTCATTCTTTCCCCTCTGGTCCTAATGATGTCGTACTGTGAGCGCACCTTATTTCGCCGGTCCCTGTCGATAGCAGCCTAGAATACGTGTGACGAATCCGCCTCCAAGGTACGCCGACGAGGACGGACACACGGATCGCCCACGCATGCACACCCGCACGCGGTGGACGTCCGCATCGTCACGTTGGCATGCGGGGAATATACAGGTTGCCGTCTGCCGTCAGTCATTTGAGTTTCATGTTGACCGCGACAAACGTGCCCCGCTTTACGGTCTCTGATCTCTCTATCACCATGTCATCGGCATGAATATAACTCGTTCAGCGCAGGATGTTGCATCAGGATTCTGGGGCGGTGACGTGATTCCGGAAAACGCCTCTGAACATCACTAGGCTAAGTCATCGAGCAATCCATATACTTGCAAACATTCCATACAACCTGGTGTGAAATACTGGCAGCCACAAGGGTATCATCGAAATACAATCCGACGCGAACGACGCTCGGAGCTATCAACGTAACCCGAATAAAAAAGAAAATGGCAGTGATTTACATGACAACGATAAAATAAGTGGAAAGCCGTTCTCTCATACCGCATACACTCATCTATCTTGTTACGGACTGCCGTCTCCCAGGCTCAAGAACGAGGTCGCCGGCGGTGGTTGCGAAGTGACTTCTCGGTAGATCAACACTGTAGTTCGTCGTCAACCCACGTCTTCGGATAATAGATCGAGCCCGTACCTTTCAGTTGTTCTTTCGACAACGGGTCTCCGTTATCGAAATCGAAAAACGATGGATCGATAGGATCTGCGGCAGGCTCATCGTCTGGGTCATGATATGGCTGACGACAAACGAGGTGCAAGGTCAATGGTTCATCCCGTTTCCGAACATGATGACCCACCTCAAAATAGGGATGTTGAAGCGCTTCGGCGGCCGTTATACGTCTCTTTGGATTAAACGTAAGACATTTCTCCAAAAAGTCGATTGCCTGGATAGAAACGCCTTAGTGGAGAGGCAAATAGACAATCTGATAGCTGACCAGTTCGTTTGCGCCTAAAAACATCGCCTTGAAATCCTTGCCTTTTCTGAACGGGAGAGCACGAATGTACTCGCGAGATCGCGGTGATGAAATCGCATAAAAGTCGTCAATGGAAGGGGTGCCGAGGATGTCAAGGATGAGCGAGAGCTGGTCGTGGTCTTGGGAGGAAAGCGTCGGCCCAAGAGAGGCAAACTGATAAGGACCACTCACAATCACGTCCGGGGAACATGGGCTTCCCGCTGAGCATCTCTGCCAATACACAACCGACGCTCCACATATCTATCGCACACGTGTATTCTTTAAAGGTCAGCATGACTTCTGGGGCGCGATACCACCTTGATGATGCGTCGGACGTTGAATTCGGGGATAACGGGAACGCACCCACCGTGTGGCGACGTATTCGGTCATGAACGTGCTACTGTCGTTTGCAACATTTGGAGGCGGTCGTGCTGATCGCGCGAGACCGAAATCGCACACCTGGCACGTAGAGAATGAGGCGTCATGAGGACAACCGTCCGTTTGCACTCACTTTGAGGTCGCAGTTGGCATTGAGGAGCAGGTTCGAGGGTTTTAGATCGCGGTGAAGGACGTCTGCCGAGTGCAGCGCCTTCAACGCTCGAAGAGTCTTGGACACGCTCTTGTCAGGATCGTCTCGGAACCAGATTGAAGACGTGATCGTCACCTGGTAAATGAAATACTGGCAATGATCGTCGCTCAATCGCTGCGTTCTGATCACGCGATGCAAGTCGGTCTCCATCAGCTCCTGGACGAGGTAAACGTCTCTGAACAGCTCGAAACTGGGGGGTAAAAGGATATCGAGAATGGAGATGATGTTCTCGTGGCGAAAGTGACGGAGCAGCTTGATTTCGCGGAGGGTGCGGAGACAGAACATGGTGTGGTCGAACGGGGTGATGCGTTTGATGGCGACCTTTCGCTGAGACGGATGGTGGACGGCAGAGCTAGACGAGCGCAGACGTGCGTCAACGTCGGGGTAGCCGAGTAGGTAGCGGTAGCGTGCACTAACCAGACGATCCCATACGCGCCTTCGCCGATGACCTCGAGCACGCGGTACGCGCCATCGACGCTAAAGTTTTCGAGTCGGTGGTCAGCGGACATGTCGACGTGGACGTCGTCGTCGTCGTCGTCGGTGATGATCAAGTGAGATGAGCGTCGACCGCAGCTTGGAACGCCCAGTTGGCAGTCGGACTTCGGAATTGAAAAATGCCCCCGCGTGTCGTTTAGCGCCCGTCTTGCCATCGCCAATGGCGAGTCAAGCGTTGGGGGACTGTTTTCGTGTCTGGAGACCGCCCTCGATGGACGCTGGCCTCGAGGCTGGGCGTACACAGCCAGCTGCGGTCCAGGTCATCGAGCACGCGAGCGCACACGACACACGACCACCCTCGTCGTCGGTGAGCTCGACCACCGCGTCGCTGCCACCGCCAGACGCGACCGTTCTCCAGTGGCACCCCAGCACGAGCGTGTTCTCGGCACCGCAGCCCTGTTGGCAGTGGCACTGGGACCCTGCTCGGTACCGACACGCCTCTTCCCATCTCCAGCCCACCCACGCCATGCCCGTGCCCGGCCCGCATCTGCCGCCCATCTCCCCTTCCGGTACAGCCCTGATTCAGCCTCCCGCCGACGCCATGGCCGACCGTCTCTGGGCGTTGTTGAGGACGCTCGAGAGGCAGTTCACGGTCTTCCAGGAGAGTCTCGGGGGTGTCCAGTCGGACGTCCACGAGGCGCTATCTCAGCTCCAGGCGTTGCGCACCGTCCAGGCCAAGACCAACAAGTCGATCACGGAACTGGAGGCCATCGTTGGGGTCAGTACAGGTTCCAGGGGGCGTGGCAGACGGAGCAGAGGGCGGGGGACGGTCACACAGGTCGACTCCTCACTCGATGTCGACGGGGGTGTCCCCGAAAAGACGCTCGTTCAGAGCCTGGCTTCGATCCAGGGTGCGATCGAAGAGCTGCTTGCTCAACGTCGCGCACCGCCATCTCGTGCGTGCATCTTTCTCTATGTGCGTGCGCGATGTGACTCGGGTTATCGGACAGATCTATCGGGGATCTACCCGGAGGACACGTCGATGCTACCATTGCCATTACCACCCTCTGTGAATCCGACAGGACAGGCATCCTTCCGAAACGCATCCCCTCACCGATCAGTCGTAGATCCGCCTCGTTCGCTATCGCATCCACCACCATCTGCTTCCGCCATTTTACCCATATCGCCATCTGATTCAACGTTATCCCCGGCGCCCATACCACAATCTAGACCATCGTCATCGCCTGCAGGACCAGGAACGAGTACGTTTTTGCATTCACTTCCCTAGACCCTTGTAGGCGCTGTTTGGTCTCGGTCTCGTTGTCCTACGTTGGCTTGATTCCCTGGCTCATCCGATTCTGACATGTCTGTAGAATACAGTGACGCGTCGATCCAAGCATATCTACCCTCACCCACGTCTGAATCATCCTATTCTAGTTCGCGTTTTGACGGACATGCCCCCGGATTTATGCCCGTCGACTGGAACGTCGATCCAGGTGAGTATATGCTATGCCGATGTGACCGATGTTTTATCCCTTCTTTTAGCAACCGTTGAGCGATGTACTAACGACTCTGGTGAGCTTTGGTCTTTCTACCCTCCTTTGCGGCACTTTTCCGAGTCACTGTATATATATATGTGGTTATCTCGACATTTTCTTGGAGTGATTGTTGACCTAATCCATCCAGTGCGATCGACCGCATATACCTCAGAGTACCTGGCTCGCTTTTCACGAAATCACCCAAATCGTATTGAAACGAACGTCGAGAGGGACGATCGAACGCGTCGAGACGATCGCAATGACCCGCCCGGCGGCTCCACGGCTTCGTATACCCAGTTGCCTACACGTACGACATTTGTTCCTGTATCGTCTCATCTGACCGAACTCATGGTCACAGCTTCCAACTCTCCGGGCGCTTCGGTCGTGTTTACGGCTGGTAGCAGTGCTGCGACGGAGATCCGATCGTCTACGGCGAGGATCGTCCAAAGTCCGCTGTTCCAGACTCCCTCTATCCGGAGTGAAGGCGTGGATTCCTCGATGGTATTACTTAATTGGAGGCCGCTCGGTGATCAACAGACGTCGTCCACTTCTCCGTCGATATCGGCATCTCGAGGTGATGGAGGATGCCGTGTGGACACTCAGATTGTCTCGCACGTGAGTGGCAACGGAATTTCGGCGGGGAGTGGAGTGACGATAGTTCCTGAACTTGTACCTGCACCGGAGCAGCGTCGACCATCTTCGCTAGTGGAGGCCGATGACGAAGAGCTGACACCCCGTCTTCCCACTTTGTCACTGGAGACCTTTGTAGAGGGGCGTGAGCCTCGGGCGATCCATGACTCGACACGCCAAGCCGCCGGTTCCACAGATTTGGAAACCGTTTCACGTGTCCGCCTTCCTCGGAGTATGCCCGCCATACCTACGCCTCCGTTTTTGACGCCGGAACCATCGGGACGAGAAGATCGGTTAGTCGTACCTGGTCCAGGACAAAGCTCGCTCGGAGCGCTTTCTGACTCGGGCTCGCCTCGGACGCCTTCTCTGCTTTCTCCGTCTACAACCACGGGGAGCTCGCTCGCGGAGGAAAGTGGTGGGAGCATAAGCGGACAAGTGGCGGCTCAGAAAGGAATGGAGGGATACACAAATTCCACCGGTGACACGCGGAGCACGGTCGGTTGCGGAGGCAATACTACTGAACGGGCTGCGATGAACGACGATGGAAGATCCAATCTTCAGACCGGTCTGGCAAGTGTCGACGAGGCAATTTATGTAACGAACTTGAGGAAACGTGTCACGGCTATTACACACTCCTCACGACCGATCGCCGTGTCCAACGAAGCCCCGTCGCAAGCGTCCGCAGGACAGCCCAACATGAAATCCTCCGAGCGCCATTCGGATGTTCGTCCGGCGTGCCCGCAAACGGAGAGGCTTGACCTTGGCTCGTCGTTATCCCCTCTGTCCACCACGCCTCCGACACCGCTACGAAACACGACGCCCTCTGATTCCTCTTCCGATTCACGTCCGGACGAAGAAGAGGTCATGAACGCGCTCATGTGGGATGAATCGGGGACGTCGACACCCCTGCAAGACGATGACGCGGGGCCTCTCCCTTGGATATGGTCGCACGACGCCCCGTCCACGTCCGCGTGCGCGCACGCCATACAGCGACTGTCAGCGTACGCCAACGACGCGCTCGCCGACCATGCGTCGTCCACGTCGCCGCCGCGGGTACTCGCCATCGACCCGTCGATGCTGCATAAGCCCACGCCGACGTCTCTCTTGAACGGGCCCGAGCCAGACACACCGCGTTGGGGCACACCCTCGGTGAGGACGTTGACGCCACTAACGCCGCTCGATGAGAACACGGACACCGGTGACAGCGAGGACGATCACGACGCGACGCGACAGAGCAAGAGGCCGCGTACCAGCGTGTCTGTCGGGGTGTCTCCGGGGAGAGGGCGTGCGGTGTCGGGCGGGCCTAGCGCGTCGTTGGACGAACTTGCGAGTTTGGCGAGGCGGGAGCCGCTCAAGATTTCCCTCAAGGTTCCGGAGAAGGTGCAACGGTTGAAGAGGAAACGGGATGTTGGTGGTGATGAGGCGGAGGGGGAGCGGAGAGGGAATGAGAGGACGGAGAATGAACGCGTGCAGTCTGGACGGGAAGGAATGGCCGCTCGGGTATGTTGGTCTTGTGGATGTTGACACGTCCTACCACTGATACGAGTGGTTTGCAGGTCTCGGCAAACATGTTGCCTTCTCCCAATGGGGCGGTGACGCTTGCAACGAGTATATCAGCGCCGAGGCCTCATCTCGCGTCGAAAAGCTCTGCAAGTAGCGGCGACATGGACGGTACGAGAGAATCGCCGACCATGTCATCGTCATCGTCCGTGTCCAGCAAACGAATGAAAAAGCAGAGCGAGCGTGGCAGGATGGCGGCCGAGACAGCGCGCATGCGTCGAAAGAAGCTCCATCAGGGAACGAAGGGAAAACCAAAAGTGCCTGTGACATATCACGTTCGGAACGGTCGGATCGTCTCCTCCGAATCGGAACCAGAGCCGGCGCCTGCGACGCCACCGTCCGATCCACAGCCCTCTACCCCTGTCGATGCGGCTGCTGTGGACTTGTGGACGCCGCCTCGAATGCGTCAGCAAAAGGGACAGGAGAGCGAGGCGGTGTATGTGTCGTTGTCGTCGCCGAGTCATGCCAGTCCACGTAAGGCGCGTCCTGCCAAGTCGTCCCCTACGAAAGAGGATGTATGGAATATGATATCCCAAAGTGGGGCGACGTGGCCGGAGCGTCCCGATGTCCTCAGTCAATGGGATACCCAGGTAAGTTTCTCCTGCGGACTTCGAGTGTCTCTGAAAATCTTCTTTCATTCTGTAGTTTATCCAATGTGACAAGTGAGTATCTGGTAGAAAGGCTATCGTGCGACGACTGACCAACGTTGGGTTGGTATAGCTGTGACAAGTGGCATCATTACGGGTGTGTAGGCATCAAGTCTGGGGATCCGAGACTCGAACCTGCAGCCATGTTTATATGTCCGACGTGCCAGTGAGTGCTCGATCCATCTCGATCCGTTTCGAGCGCGATTACTGAACGGGAATGACTTTGACTCATTAGCAACCAAAGTAAGCTGCCAAAACATCTTCCTCTTCTTGTGACGTGAGGTTGACGCCTGCACCCAAGGTGCGCGACGCCAGACCACGAGGCATCAGGACGATACGTGTGCGCGTCCGGATTGCCCCGAGCCTCAGGTGAATGAAAACACGGAGCTCTTCTTTGTCGAGAAGCTCGTGGGTCGGAAGAAGGTGGAGGGTGGAGGGTACATGTGGTTGGCAAAGTGGGACGGGTACGTGACGCGGGCCGAACCTCTCCTCCTTTCCTGCGGAACTGATGCGCGGTTGGACAGGTACCCGATGTCCCAGGCGACGTGGATTCCCAAGGAGAACGTCGTCGGGGACGGGACAAAATTGTTTGATGCGTTCCTCGAGGATGCCGTGGCGGAAGATGCGAATACCTCTCAGGACGTGGTGTTGCTCAAGGAAGCTGTCGAAGCTGGTTGGGAGGTGTGATAAGCCTTTGTCGGTGAATCACGTTCAAGGATCCAAATCTAGATTGACCGCTCTTTCTCAACACTCGACGATGACTCTGTTTTTCCATTCATCTCTTTCTTTCGTGTCATGACATTGACGGGTTTAGATGGTTTTCTCTCCTGCTCTCTCATTGCTACACGTCGTACGCTCATGTTTTCCAAAAAAAAAAAAGGCTCGCGGTGTCTGCTGTCGGCATGCTATGATTTGCTTTCGAGGATGTTGCATTGTATGGTTATAATCATCTGCATTGTATTGGATACGCGTCGAATCTCAGTGATACATACCGTTGTTTAGTGTCCTTTCTTGCTCCAGAGATGTTGGGATGGTGAAGATTTGGATTTTTCACCTGTGCGGCCAACCCAGCCAGTGCCATTTCGGTGCCAGTCTTTTCCATCATGTCTGCGATGCCCAGCACGTCTATCGTTGGTCATCCCGAGACGACGGGTTCACAAGCATCCGTCCATACTTCTGAATTATTGGAATATATTGTCATCCATGTCTTTCTTCCTGTCAAGCTTCCCAACACGAGCGACTGTACCTTACAGAAGGATCTGTCGCTGATACGTGCAGTGTGTGCTGCTGCCCATGCTTATAGTGCACACGTCAGTGGAACCTCCGACGAGATTCGGCCCGGGCATCGCATCACAAGGATGTTGGACAGCTTACAAGCGTCTGTCCAGTCTGAGTACCTGGACAGAGACCTTCTCTTCTCCCAGTTGCGTGAAATGCAAACAGGAGGTACGCTCACAGGTACTATACAAACCCGTATTGACAATCCGTAGACATTCTTGCGTTTCTCATTCGAAATCACAATTCCGGGATTCTCCTCACGAAACGGGAGAGCCATACGTTGTTCGAGTCGTTTGAAGTTCCCCCACACGAGCATGATGTGCGGAGAACGGCGGGGTCTCTGGAATGCTCGTATCCCGGATTTTCTGCCGATATACCAAACAAGATGTTTGACGATGCGGACTTCCAATCCGAACGAGCCCGTTTTTTCTATTACGACCCACCCTCCCCTGAAATTATCGACTTTGAAGATTATCCTCCCCCCCGCCATGCTCGGCACGTAGAATATGTTACGGCACTACGTGCGAGCATCTTGCAAGGAGCTGATTACACTGTTGACGTTCCTCGCATTGTCAAACGTGTTCGTGACGATGTTTGCCTGAGGGACGAATACTTAGGCTCAACCGAGGTTCCTTGGCGCCGCTCGCCTCTTTGGCTTCTCATCAGGGTCGCGATCCAGATGTCCGTCGATCGTTCTCCTTTCGGTCGTGCATCCTACAAAATATTCCTGTTGTTTTTTATGTGCACCATTGGAAAGGATGGAAACCTCCCCGCTCTTTCTACAGATCTGCTTCATTTGATGGCATCTAAAATTCTCCGTCGCTCGCTCAAGATTGGTTCATCTATCCCCGATTGGCTCTCCCAGATGGCACTGAAGACATGCGCTGGTCTCAGGGAGGTTCTTGACGCCAGATGGATGCCACTGAGCACCCGCTTGTCCCCGTTTCGGAATCCCTCCCAGGATGAACTCGTGAGAGACACGCAGCTCTCACTCGAGCACCTTCATGAATACATTTCCAATGCTTGCGCGAATCGTGGCCTCGAACCCGTTGGCACCCCCTTCTGTCCCAATCATCGTCTCCGTAGAACTATTGATGATTTCTTGTCGTCGAATGGGACTTTTTTCGACGAAGCATATAGTACTGACCCAATCGTCACTCTTTATGACGTCGAGCAATCGGTCGAGTACGGATCGGCCAATATACCACTTTCCCTTCTCCCGTTCCACACAGTACAGCGTCCACACCAGTCCCGAGATCGACGATTTGCACAAGCTCGTGTCTCGATGCATGGCCGAGCATGGAATCCTGCTTGTGCAGCCCGAGCACTTTATGTCTCTCAAACTAGCCAGTGTCGAGCAACAATTATGGAAAGGTAAACGAGCGCCAACCGACCCATTGTCGAAGCTTCAGAAACTGCTTCACCAACATATCATGGCACCCTTGTTTCATAAATCGGTAAGAACGGATACCATGATATTGATGATCGACCGTTTGAGCTAACCATCGCACCCCCAGCTACCAGAAGAAAGCTTTGTGGGTGACATGTTTCGATGGCTCAGCCAGTCGGCAAATCGTTCAAGCCAAAAGAATATCGATCAGGTGGTCCAGCATAACAAGCATAATAGGGATAGTCACGACACTGCAGAAAGGGCATCTAAGTGGCTGAACCTTCGAAAGTGGATGGATTCCCATGTCCGAGATATTTTGGACGAGATCATTCATCCTCGCCTGCAGTTAATTTATACGATCGGTCTTGAACAACATATGGACGGGTACCCTGACCAGTGGACAATCACTCAGCAGGTCCTTCGACTCGTCAGAGATTGTGCCCCATCACTGGCAAGAAATCACCCCGACAGTATAGAATATCAACGTGGAGTTCTTGGATCCTTCCCTCATATTCGTTTCGTGCAAGCCTCCGATATTGGTCTACGATTATTGTCATTAATCGTGGGAGACGTGATGGCCGGACGGCTTCCTGGTTTCACATTTGAAGGGGTCTCCCAAGAATTGCGAGATGCAATTCGTAGTTTCATATCTGACGAGGATGTTCTTCAAGTTCCTGAGACAGTGAGGAGGGTAGAGGAGTATGCTAAGCGGTCCGACCAGGGCCGTATGTGGAATGGATTATTGATTCTCCGTAGCCTCCTGGCTACGAAGGTCCTTTTGTTTGCTCTTACGGGGCGGAGATGGCATGTCGACTATGGCCTGGTGTCGCGGCCGCGACAACACCATGCCAGTAACTACTCCGACCGCCTCCCCCGGATCTTTGCCCAAACTTCGCCTTTCGCCCACGTCTACACCCCGGCTCCCACAATATTTGCTGTTCCGTATCTGGCTAAACACATGCCGTTCCACAACACACAGTTTGGCCATCCGGATATCACCATCATTCTGACATGCCTATCTTATTACTATTCAGGCCTCAGCGAGGAACAACTAAGATCGTCTTTCGAAATTCTACTGGACCAGAGTGACTCATCCATTGAATACACTCTTTGGATCAAAGACTATGATCTCAGGTTACCGCCAGACTCACTTCGAGCACTCAGCGAGATCAATCTTAGGTCATCGGAGCAATGGGATAAGGTCATATTCCCGCTTTTCGCTCGGAATCAGGGAGTTATAGACTTCTACCTTGCTTGGGTGGTGTTTCCGAAGGAAGCAATAGAATTTCCTTGGAAAATTTCTGCGTCGAGCTGGGATTTGGTAGAGGAACGGAATAAGGTCGTTACAGGCGCGTAATTATGTGGTTCACTGGTTCAGTAGCTAAACTGGGCAGTAGGACTTTTGGGCACGAATGACGACCGATGGTTGTTACCGATGTCCATTGTTCAGCAGGACCTGGACCGTCAGCAGGGAACCAATGCCAGAGTTCTCGAATATCTTCTTCGACCCGAAAATGACGTCTACATGGCAATTCATCAGAAGGGCAAACGAGAGACCACGCACGAATTTCTCGGTACGATGGTCATGCAACAGCCAGAAATTCGCATTTTGTTGGATGTTGGTGCACAGATACTCGATTTTTCCAACATCCAAGTAGCCAAGGCACGGTTAGATGTCACCCATGATGCCGCCGGTGCCGTATATTTCAATGAGGATGATGAATTGATGGTTCTCAGTCAAAACGGTACTTCTATGCCACTGCTATCATCGCCGCTTTCACAACAGTTGGGTCGTTGTGTTGTTTACCTGGACCATGCACATACAAGAGGCACCGACATCAAGCTTCCTATCGGATCACGAGCAGCGGTAACGCTGGGTCCCAAGGTCACGAAAGACCGTCTGGTGCAAGGTTCGTGTTGACCCTGTGATTCCACCTCTCCAATTTCACGATCTGGGAAGGTTGCATGCGGATGCGCAAGCTTGGTCATGGTCACTCCGTCATGTTTTTTGCGCCTCCCGAGGTTGATCTGAGCATCCGCGCTCTGACCGAAAAACAAGATCCGAATACTCCCGTCACCACTGTCGATGTCTTATGCTGGGCGATACATGAGACCTGGAATGATATTCACCAACGGGCTCCTTACTGGGCACAACAAGGCATGAACCATAAATTGAGGCATGATGCGTGGACGCGTTTCTGCCACAATGACCTCACGCCACGAGAACTGTCGGATGCATGGCTCCAAGTGGAAGGCAAATCGCTGGAAGATCTCTATGCTCCCTGCGAATCCAACAATTCCTCGCATACTTTATCAGCACTGGATCCAGGGATCCGGCAACGTTGCAAAGACCTTGGCGTTCTATCACTTCCTAGTGCTCAAATGGATGAAGAACAAGAACGGGAAGTCAACCGCCAGAAAGAGCGCGAACGGGAGGTGGAACTGCCTCCAAATACGGAACCTGCAAAACATTTCCTTCACCCAGATGTTGTGGCCTTCGTGAGGACTGGTATTATATCACCATTATACCCAAGCAGCGCCTTTCGTCCGGTCTTCACAACACTTGAAAAGAGCTCTGCAGCTACTCGTGAAGCAGATGTCTGGAGCCCATTTATCCTGGCGACTGCAGACTTTTGCAAGACAGTCGAACCCGAGTCTACTGAAGGGACGATTGATCAATATCTGCGTCCCGTCCAATGGGTACTGTCTAGCAAAGGGGATTCCGGTCAAGTACTCGTCTTGGTTAGTCCATTCGAAGCGGACCGCTTGCTGCCTGACATCAGAGCAAGCGAACACGTCCACCTTCATCTATACATACCCTGCACGTCCCAGTGCGTGAAACCGTCCGACGATCTCAAATTGTATTCCCTCCCTCCTTTCCCCTCCGACTGGACTCCACCTTGGGCCTTGATTGACCAACTCAACGTGTTCGCTGGACAGCTATATCTCAGCGACTATCAATCGTACCTTAGGCTGTGCCAATTCCTCGGGGTACCTACGAAAGAGTTGCCAAACGACGGAGCGGTACGTCGGAATCTGTTCAACATCCCTGGGATTTTCGAAGAAAATGAGATCACGTTCTCGAGCTCGCCGTTGCCTGCCGTGACGGCACTCCTCGCGATCCGGAACAAAGGACGCCCGTTCGCACACACGCACATGGGAAGAATTCTTCAGGGGAAAACATTGGGAGAGAGAGACTTTGAGGTGCCAGGCTCGGTCGCGTCTAATAACATCAGTGCTACGGGCGATCATAAAGAGATGACGCGCTCTTTCGTATCGGAAACTATTCCCTCATCACCCATGGATGTGAACTGTGATTTTCAGGACGTTCCTGGGGGTCGCTCCCTTGTGCTAAACGGGGGTTAGAGATGGCTGAAATATGTGACACAGATTCGGAGTGTACGCATAAACAGGGACCGGAAGAAATCATCCATGCCAACTTCAAGGGTGCTGATCGCAATATCGATGGCGCTCCAATGTTTGTCGAGTTCAACACGGGATTGACAGAAGTGCCACCACCTGATCCCCTTTTGCTTGCGATACATGCGGCGTGTGCTCGCGTCACACAGATGTCTGGCGCTGGTGAATTCTTTGATCGGATAGAATGGGATGCTGAAGAAATTAATGTCCTTGCTATGGATGGATCGTCTGCCCTTTTACTAAGTAATCTCCTATCTGTTCATGCTGTCGACATTCCT
>JBBPLP010000469.1:0-20770 GCA_038089875.1 Fistulinella prunicolor
AACGTTTGACCTCACTCCCCGGTGTTCAACATCGGGGAGTGTCTTCCTCTCGCTGCCCGTGGTATACCATGGGTAGCGTCTCCTCCTCACTCCCAAGTGTTTACACCGGGGAGTGTCTTCGTTCATCTGGCGACGATCACCATCGCTCTTCCCGGCTACCCGTGGTATACCACAGGTAGCGTCTCCTCCTCACCCCCAAGTGTTTACACCGGGGAGCGTCTTCGTTCATCGGGCGACGATCACCACCGCTCTTCCTGACTCATTGGTGTCGGACCCCCGCGAGCCGCAACCGCCAACCACCCAAAGTAAGTCTCCGTTGTCACTTTTTCCATATCCGAAAATCCAACACCCATAGCGATAGCCGAGATTGCTGGGTGGACATTGCGAACCTTTTGTTTGTCTTGTTTCGATGTCCCCTTCGCGTCTTAGACTCTCCCTCCCGTTCCCCAACTCGTTGGTGTTTACACCGAGGAGTTTCCCTTCAAAGCATCACTGTCACAGCTTATCGGCGTTTACACCAACGAGCTTCCGCCGACGAAGTCGTGGTGTCCGCTAGATACTGTTTTACTGATAAGGGACAATTCTAATAATTCGTAACTATCTACAGCAGACGGGTCTGTCTGATAGAATCACTCATGAAATTCATTATCTCTTCTCATGCATCGTATGCTGTGATAGGCACTGAGTACCCGCTGAATGTCTGCTGAGCGCCTGCTAAGTGGCTGATGAGTGTCTGATTACTTTTCTTGTTTCGAAAATGTTAAATTTTTTGGTGAGTAAAAAAGAATATGAAAATATGAAATTTTCTAGTCACTGAAAAGACAGTGCGAAATTACATATTTCGCCTGACATTTTTGGAAGCCTGAAATTTCTGGTGTTTTGGGCCAGAAAAGGCATTGATAATATTCAAAATTTTGAGCTACGTTTATTGTTCCCTTAAAGTTATTATTTTCTTTCACATTTTCGTAACGTTAATATGTTGCACAAAAGCATATGTTTCCGTGAACGTTTTCACAGTAATGTCATTTCATATTTTCAGGCAATAAAAATGTGAAGCAAAAATTTCATATTATCCATTCACATTTTCAATACTCTGTAAACGTCGTGAAAAATGTCATAATCCCCGGTGTGTTTTCATGCATATGGGACTGCAGGAACTTTTTACTAAATAAAGAAATTTATATTTGAGCTTGTTGTACCTATAGAAAATTGTTATCGAGCACGAGAATTCCTAGTTCGAGTCGGGGAACTGGCGCACATAGCGCCGCTACGATCACTACCGCTCAACGCCAAAGTCTTTCTTTTCCTGCACCTATGCTAATGCCTCTAGATCGCCTGTCCATGTCAACGTGGTTGGTTCATGGGTCGGATGTGACTGTTCTGGAGTGCTGTGGGTTGCGCAGGTACGTTCGTCACTTCGCTTGTGTCATCTGCCTGACTCGCCCACGATCCAGCTAGCATCTTCGAATCGACACGACTTGAGTCATTGCACTTGCCGCTCACGTCGTCGACCACCCGGCAAAAAAACCTCTCCCATCTGCTATGGATGCCGTATCGATCGACTCGGCGTCTTCGCATCGACGTTTCACTGCTTCCCAAAACTTGTGGAATATCCCTGTGACCCGTAGACACTGTCTGGAACATCCGTGTCACCTGCCCACTCATCCAGCTTGCTCTGGGCCCTCCTATGCAAACCTTCCTTGGTCCCTTGGTCCAACTGTTCGTGTGCCCTTTCTGATGCATTTGACAGTGTTGTCGACTCATTCCCAATGTCCTCAACACATCTTGACACTCTCGACATGTGTGCTTCGACTCCCGGATAATCTGCCAGTGATCCTCTGGAGGTAAGTATTTCTCAATCCTTTACTCTGACCTTTTGTCTGCTTGATCTGATGTCTTCTTAAGCATATTCTGCTGTTCCCCGACGTCCTCAACACCACTTTGTGCTCTCGACGTGCTTGCATCGCCGCTAGTTAGGCTCAACGTCACTGCTTGCGCGCCCACGTTGGTCCTCAGGTGAGCAGCTTGGCCTGGCTGTTTCGCCTGTTCGTATACCCGTCCTAACGTCGTCTGCACGTCCTTGGGTCGGTTTCTCGGGTCCTCGTCACGCTTCAATGTCCTCGACGCATCCACCTGGTCATCTGCGTCGTCCAGCTGGCCTCGAGCACCTCCTGGTACGTCCGTGCGCTCTCTCCATCCGTGCAGCCATGCTGATGCTTCTGACATCTTTCCCAGCTGATCCGCGATGTATCCGACGTCTCCCGCTAGCGTTGGCGCTTCCAGCACGCTACTGTTAACGCTGGTAACCTCGACGTTGACGCTCGTGCACCTAGCACGCTCCCCCTTGAGCTCAACGCTTGGGGATCCATCCTATGTGCTACCTGGTATGTTTCTAGTCTCAGTGACATGTCGACCGCTCTGACGTGTGCCCGTTGTCGCTAGTAAACTTGATGCTCGGACACCCATATCACTCCCCCTCGAGCTCGACGCTCAGGGACCCGTGGTGTGCCCTACCCGCAGGTTCCTGGTGTGACCGTTCCCTCCCAACGGTTCTGATAGAGTAGCATAAATAGGTATGTAGTAATATATCCTAGATCGTACAATCGTGCCTGAAATCAACAGCAATGGCACATGCTCAACAACCCTGTGTCGCTTCCGCACACTGTGCACCTCGACACGCCCTGGCCTTCACCGTGGACGTGGACGCCCCTTGCGGGTGCCCAACCATGGCCACCGACTCCTCGACATCACCCTCTCGTTTTACCGGCGCTCACCATGCGTGTGCATATCCAACTGTGTTACTCCGTCCCACGAGCCCTCACCAGCACCATGCACATGCGCTCCGTCTCCCCCTTGTGAGTACTAATTGCACTCGCCCACCCACCCATTGACGCTTCTCCCATTGTTCTACTAGCTCTCGCTGTGCGCGCACATCCATCGTCCCCTGGCGCATATCTAACTGCCCTGTTCCACCAGCCCTCACCATGCACGCACACACCCCACCACCCGCTTGCACGTATCCAGCACCACCCACTTCCTGACGCCTTCCCCTCGCTCCACCAACTCTGACCGTGCGCATGCACGCCCCACCACCCCCTCAACCACACCGCCAGCCTCCACGGCGTGCATGCCCAATCGTGCCTGGTGACCATTCTCCTGCAGTGCAACCGTGTCGTCTACAGCCCTTCTGTGTCTCCGGCTCATCTCGTATTCCTACGCTCAAGTCCCGTTTTGCTCGGGAATCCTCGGGTCGCCGCCTCTTCATTTCTGCACTTATGCTCGCTTCTGAGGTCATCTGTGAGGATATTTATTCCAACAAATCCTTGTCCAACGTTACCCGTGAATGTTTCAACCCCGGGAGATCAACCAGATGGAAAAGAAGATGTATCAGTACCTCGAACGGGAGCTCAGCGTCGATCTGGATACCCCCAACCTCCGGTGACTCCCCCATAGTGCCTTCGTTCGGGTCTCATACTCATCTGATTGCTCAGACACCCTCTACGAAATCTGCTTCGACACGGCCCACCCATTCTACGGTCACGAGCGGGCCTTGAAACTATGTCCAAGGTTCATAACTCATTGTTCGTTTGCCCCGAGTACCCCCCCTCGTCGTCGAACTCGACTGTGAATACCAATTAGGCCCACCCTCCCGCCCACCCATTGATACCTTGTTCCACCAGCTCTTGCTGTGCGCGCACTCACCCCATCGCGCGTATCTGACCGCATCGCCCCGTTCCACCGTTCGCGCACGCTCCCCACCACCCTGCACTCCCTGACGCCCTCGCTCCAGTGGCTCCAACTGTGTGCATGCATGCCCCACCGCCCCCTCGCGCATGTCCAACCGCACCATCTCGTTCCGTCAACCTTCATCGTGTGCTGCCCCCTTCCTTTCGCCGTCTTGCCCTCCTCTCCTGCTGTCCCTCATCCCCTCATCTTGCTGTCCCATCCCCTCGTCCCTTCATCTTGCTGTCTTCGCTGTCCCCTCCTTTCGCCGTGTTGCCGTCCTCTTGTTCCCTCATCTCACCATTTTGCCGTCCTGTCCTCTTGTCCCCTCCTTTCGCCATCCTGCTCGTCCCCTCATCTCGCCTACTTGCCGTCCCCTCCTCTTACCGTCCCGCTATCCACTCGTTTCTTGTTTCACCGTCCTGCCGTTCCCTCATCTCCTGTCTCACTTTCCCCTCCGTTTGTCGTCTCCCTGTCCCCTCGATCCCTCATCTCGCCGTCTCGCTGTCCCCTTATTTCGCCATCCCGCCGTCCCGCCATCCCTTCGTTCCCTCCTTTTGCCGTCCCTCCGTCCCCTCCTTTTTCCGTCCCTCCGTCCCCTCATCTTGCCGTCTTGCTGACCCCTCCTTTTACTGTCCTGCCGTCCCTGTTGCCACTTCCAGCCCCCAGCTCCCTCCCTGTTGCCATTTCCGCCTCGGCTTCCTGTCCTCTCCTGTCGTCATTGCTAGCTAACGGTGAAGGATCCACCACACCTATTCGTGCTCGCACCAAGCAATGTCCACCCCTTTGCATTCTTTGCGGTCGACCAGACTCACTCGCGCCGATACCCACCATCCTCTCTGCAGCCCAACCACCCTGTTTGCAGCCCCGCCACCCTGTTTGTAGCCCAACGGGGTCATTTGCAGTCCAGCTGCCCTGTCTACACCCCAATCGGGTCTTTTGCAGCCCCACCACCCTTTCTGCAGCCCAACTGCCCTGTCCTCAACAGGGTCGTCTTCAGCTCAACTGTGTCACCATCTGCGCTGTCTGCAACTCAACAGCTCCATCTGCAGCCCAACAGCATCGTCACCAATCTAACCGTGCCTCCTGGACTCCAACTGCACTGTCTGCAGCCCGAATGTGCTGTCACCGGACTCCAACCAGCGCTGTGTCATGCACACATGTATATCGTTCGTAGTAGTACTATACAGATATATTAGATAGTCCGAATACAATATTTATTATGGAAGCGAGGAAATCTCAGATCTGTATGTTCACTGCGAGGATGTTTTGGCGAGCCCCTAGAAACGCATCGCCGATCGGGTATTGCCGGCGCAGGTTGTGTGGGCCGTGCCTGAGGTGCGCGCTTGTGTCGCAGAGTTTCCTCAAAATGCCGCCCCCCTCGTTCCACCAGCCTCGGCCACACCATGGACGTGGACGCACCACTACCCCTCGCCAAGTCCGTCGACTCCTCGACGCTCCCCGATCTTTCACCGGTGCTCATCATGTGCGCTTGCGTCCCCTTGCCTGTGACTCCGTAGCGTCACCCGATTCCACCTCCCCTTTGTGAGTACCACCTACCCATTTTTTGACATCCTCCAGCCCTTATTGTGAGTGCACACACCACTCCGCCCTTGAGCGCATATACAACCGTGCAGTTCCACCAGCCTTCACCATGCATGCATGCTCCACCTCTCCCCTGTGAGTACCAATTGGACCCACCCTCCCACCCATTGACGCTTCCCCCCTTGTTCCGCCAGCTCTCGCCAGGTGCGCGTGCGCCCCTTGGCGAGTGTCTACCGTGTCGCCCCGTTCCACCCTCACCGTGCGTGCCCGCACCCCACCGCCCCCTGGCACGTATCAACTGCGCCACCCATCCCTGACACCCTCATTCCACCAGCTCCAACTGTGCGTGTGCATCATGCCCCACCGCCCCCTCGCGCGTGTCCAACCGCCCATCTTGTTCCACCAGTCTTCACCATGCCCGTGCCTAATCGCACCCAGTGACCATTCCTCACGTGTCCCCTCATTCCACCACTCTCACCATGCGCATGCACGCACACGGGCGATCTACCTCCTCGTCACGTGTAACAAATGGCCCAGCCATACCCTGAACTCATTCTACTTCCCCCTCTTGTTGGACAGCTCCTCGCTGAACTCTCCTCTGACATCTTGTCTTCGAACGCTCTGCTTGCTACCATGCGCATCAACTCTGTTTCGTTCTCAACGGGACCGGATCTTGATGTTGACAGGGTGCAGGGACACAAGTCGAAGTCGAACAACACTCCTCTCCCCACACTCCTCTCCCCACCTATTTGCCCTCGTCGCACGTTCCTCGCATCGTTAATTCTGGTGTTAAAATTCATGCAATACTGCTGCTACTGGAGTCGGTCACCTGCTCATGCTCGCCTCCCCTAACCCGACGGACACACGAACACGTTTCACAAGTAAGTGACATCATTTGTTTGAATTTATCTGCTGTTTTTCTAACATAATTTCACTAGTAGGCAGGCTACAGGCCCTTCTGCCGCCCAAACGACCCATCCGTGACCCATCGACCGCTCAACCGCCATACCTGCGACCCAAATGCCCCCTCTGCAGCTCAAACGATCCATTGGCGACACAAACACTCCCAAAGTTTGCAGCCCAAACTACCCCAAACGCCCCTTCTGGGGCCCAAATGACCCGATCCACCCCCTCTGCAGCCCAAACTACCCATCTGCAACCCAATCGCCACATCTACAGTTCAAACGACACATCCGCGATCCAAACACCCCGAGTCCAATCGACACGTCTGCGATCCAAACGTCCCTTGCGGCTTAAACTACCCATCCGTGACCCAATCGACTACCCAACCGCCACATTCACAGCCCAAGCGACAAGTTTGCAACCCATCCCCCACCTCTGCAGCTCTGTGGCCCAGATACCTATCGGCTACTCAACCGACCACCCATCCGCGGCGTATGCTGCACAAACGACCCATCCACCACCCAAACCCCCTTCTAGGGCCCAAACGACCCATCCGCGATCCAAACACCCCTTCTGCAGTTGAAACTGCCCCTCTGCGACCCAACCGCCACATCCACAGCGCAAAGGATACATCCGTGACCCAGACACCACTTTTGGAGCCCAAACGACAGCTGCGACCTAAACGCCTCTTCTGCAGCCCAAACTACCCATCCACATCCCAAGCGCCTCTTCTTGGGCCCAAACAACCCATCCACGATCCAAACGCCTCATTTGCAGCCCAAAGTGTCCATCCACGACTCAACCAACCATCCAACTGCCATGCCAGCTGCCCAAACGACCCAACCGCCACATCTGTTGCCCAATCTCCCCATTTACGACCCAAATGATGCATCTACAACCCAAACAACGCATCCACGACCCAACACGAACTGAGCACCTAACCACCACTTCTATTACCCAAACGCCTAATCTCCTACCCCAACGCCCTATTTACGACCCAACCGACCTAACTACGACCCATCCACACAGTCTGCAGCCCATCCGCACCATCCACAACTCAATTGACCCATCCACAACCCAATCACGCCATCTCCAACCTATTTGCCCCTCCTGCAGCCCAGCCGCGCTGTCTACGGCCCAACTGCCCTTTTCGTAGCCCAACTGCGCGGCACGGAGTCCAACCACACCGTACGTAGCCCAACCCAAGTCGTCAACAACCCAAACGTAACTCCTGTTGCCCAAACAAGGGCAGGCACGAGTGCATACGTAAACGTGACAACGTCTGCGTGCGCGCGTGTGCCTCCTCCTTGCTTGTCTGCAAGCCCTTCGTGCACCCAGGATTATCCATTCAACACAGTCGGACCTGGGCCTCATGTCGTCACACGACTGAGTTCGCAAAGTCGGTACTCCCATCGTTCAGCTTTTCGTCATTCGGGACTTGCTGTGGCCATGTGTTAGGGTATCTGTATGCATAGTACGATCCTCCCGCGCATCGACGATATCATCATCGCGCTTCTCGCCTGCATCGCGCAAGCGCAGATACAGGAACCGTCCCCCAAGGAAACACTCGTATGCGACAAACACTCGTATGCAGGACCAACCGATGTCCCAGATGCAGCACAGCACGAACGACCACGCGGGAAAGCCCAGGCTGATGACGAGGCGCGAGGCAAGCAGCACCGATTGTGACATTGAAAATTTCAGATGGTTATGGTAGATAGACCTCACCCCAAATGAGTACAATGGTAGACTGTGAGCATGCACATCATGGGACGCGTGCGAAGCGACATGCAAGAAGAGAATGCAGGAGACCTGAGCAGATGTCGTGCGTGACTGCAAGTGAGCAATGAACGTGTGTGAATGAGTACTGAGTGGGCATCATGAAGCAATGCGCAAGAAGAGGGCACAGCGGGAAGTCCAAATGGAGGTCGTATGAATGGCGAACGTGGTCCAAAGAGCCCAGGTAGGGGTCCCAAAGGCGGATGACGGCGTTGGAGTCGATCGGAACTGCCGAATCCGTAGATCCGGTATCCACAGTGACCGGGAACGTCCTAAAGACGTTAGGAATGAGCGCGTCGATGAAATGAACGCGTCAGGTCGAGATACCGGGCCAGGAGGCCACTTACAGGTCCGGGAGGCGAAATGTGACGCCGAGACCAATCCGGAGCGCCGGAGCGACAGTAATGGGGTCCATATAGTTGGGGAAGGATTCCGGATGGACGGCACAACGAGCGGCGCATGCTGCGACTCGAAACGAGTCAAAACGCAGTCGCTAGCTGGAGGACGAGGTGAGAACAGGCGAATGGCGCAAGATGACGGCACACGTACCTGAGACATCCACACCACCCTCCACACATCATAGACGTCCTATCGACCACCCTAACGAACCGTGTCGACGTGGCAAGCACGAGTCACGATCTAGAGTCGTTAGAGCAAGGTGTAGGGGGAAACTCACTCACCCTTTCATTATATCGCGCCAAGGCCGAATTGGACCAATATGAGCGCTTATATACCATGTATAGGTATCAGGTAAGGTGCAGGAGAGATACCGAGATGCCAGACGCAAAGACGACTGAGCTAGAGCCCAACCCGAAGTCGATCTGCGCAAGAGCCGCGACTTGCCTTATTTGGACATCGCGCGAACGCTACGCCTACAGGACTCATCAGACACCGGCGAACATTATTCATCTCATATGATACCTCTGCATTTGATGTTGCAACATACAGGTACTTTTTCATTTGCCTATCTTTTCATTTCCATCCATACAACCTCACTACCGTTTGTGTGGGTGGAGGACACGGTTGTACAGCCACCGTATTATGTAAACTCCCTTCGCTGCATGCAAACCTTCGTACTCGTAGTTTATTTTCTTTAGTGCTACTACAAGAGATTCTACATCTCCTACCAACCTTCGAAATGCCTCCAAGAAAAGCGAAAGAAGATGATCCCCCTTCACATGCAAGTGGAATCACTTGATTTTATTGCTCGCTCACCAATATGTTGATTGTTTAGCACCCAACCAGTGGCCGACGTACCCAACCACGTAGTCTTTTGCTCGACTCCAACGAGATTCAGATCGTAGAGAAATTGGATCCTCAGGCACAAGAGAGTTGGCGATTACAACGAAGTATTCGCCAGTCACTACTGGGGTACGCAATTTTCGACCTTGTCGAACATAACAACAATCTTGTTTTCGGGACTTGGAACTCCCGCCCTTTGAAGAGTTCTCAAGTTCATCGATTGCAGACATCCTTTGAGCAAAACGGGCTAGAGCGATTTGAGGAACGATCCGTCATACCAGTGGTTATCAAAAAGGATCTCATCGAAATATCTTCTCTTACTATGGATATCGTGGACGCTACGAAAATCCCTTCCCTCACATTTTCCTTGGAACCTGTCTCTGTAATATGCGCTGGAGGACGACATCGAGTGGAAGCATTAAAAGGTTATCTTGAAGGTGTACGCAAGAAACACGAAGAAGTTGAAAAGAGGCGAGATGAGCTCAAGGCAGTTGCTGATGAAGCGCTATCTCCGGAGGACATACACTACTTTAATCATGAATCTGCGAAAGAATTGCAGCATCTTGGCGGCATCCTAGCGTACAATGGCAAGTGGCTAGTCGCTGTTTATGATAAAGGTATGCCTTCGTTTCGTTTATTCTATCTATTGCCAGTGTATTCCGACTCACGTTTTGCTCCTTCAGCCACTCTGACCAAAGATGGGATCGAACTTGCGCAATATCTTAGCCGAAATGAGACGAAACATGTCTATATGGAGACTCGAGAGGAGAGAGTGATTATGGAAATCCAATTCCTTGCTACGCTACCGGAGGAGAGGAGAGGGCAACGACTGAAGGAATTACGCAACCGAAACACATCCAAGAGAGTCGATCCTTTAGTATCAATCATCAATCTGGAGCCTGCCTTCAGGGCAACGGAGCTTCTCGTCAATCATAGCTCTCATTTTTTGGAGATGCCCGAAATGAACATCCAGTGGCTATATCGACAACTCTGTGGTGTTCATGGCGGGGTGCGTAATATTTTCCTTGATTTTCATACTTGTGTTTAGTATGTTACAGCTCATGTGTGCGGCGATCACCACGATGGCCGAAAAGCTTGATTTGTGTCTCTCTGAGCTCATACTCAGCAAGGATGACGTAGACAAACTTCTTGACGAGTCCATAAACGACGATTCTGCCTTACGACAACAAATGAATCGATTGCATGAAGCTAAGAAGATAGACGCTTTAAAGAAATTGCTTCCAGTGAGCATCTCTACTATGTTCTCGTTTTAACCAAATCTGAAATTGAAATCATTCGTCTAGGATATGCTCAGTGCAGTCGACACTGCATGGCAAGAACACATGCCAAAACCTGCCACTGATGCAATTGGTTGTATGGAAGACGATGGATATATGTCTGCATTCGAGAATTACGTGCTGGATGCTGTCGATGCTCTATCAGAATTTATTCAAACACCCGGTATCTGTGATGGAGTACATTCGTCTTTCCGTCCATTCATGGATTCTATCCCTGCAAAATTCAAACTCGTGTCCCTTGATTGCACAAGCCAGACATACGGCCTTCCAATTCTCACTCGAAGCCCATTGGTGGGGTTAGCTTCTCATTTTGATAGAATCCCATTGACGTTGAAGGAGGTACGTGCATATCAACTCTTTCTGTGTATCATATGATTAACCGATTGACAGATTTCGCGCTGGTTTGATCCTTTAGTGGATTATCTCATCGCATTTTCGAAGTCGTCGAACTCTCCATCATATACCCAAGCTGCAGTCGATGCAATAAAGCAATATGATCTGTCTAAGGGTTGTCCAGCAGGCGCTTTAGTAAGTCCTCGTACTTTACTAATACCTCAAAAATTAATGTATGTACTCTCGTATAGTTGCTAAATACTGTGCTCAACAACTATGGCGCCTGTCTCACCCTGGAGATAAATTTACCTGCTCACGTCGCATTACACACACCTCGTATTCAGACTACGAAGGAATTGGCTCTTATTTTTCCATCGGCCAATAGCAAGGACGACAAGGACAAGGATTCGGGACGATCTCCGGTTGTCGATGGCGCAAGCATGACACTTAGGTCAAAGAAGAAGGAGCTCTCCCAGCAAGAAGTTCAAACCAGTGCCCAAATAGCCTCACTTCGGACTCATTATGAGACTTTGATCAAGGCGATGAATGCAGCTTGCAAAACCACGGGGGCAGTTCCTCTCAAACACAGGTCCAACCTTGCCACTCAGGGCGTCTACCTACTTGCTCACTCGTCCTGGGACTGGAGAAACATTTCCAGCAATTCTCGCAGCCGCGGATTCCATAATGTTGCTGGTGTAGCAGTGTTGGAGTACAACATCATCGAGGAGTACAGGAATGAGCTTATTCAATCCCACGATGCAGCTTCACGCCTTCGGTCTTCCCTCACTGCCTCCT
Organism: Fistulinella prunicolor; assembly: GCA_038089875.1. Lineage (NCBI taxonomy): Eukaryota > Fungi > Basidiomycota > Agaricomycetes > Boletales > Boletaceae > Fistulinella > Fistulinella prunicolor. Next base: position 11,619 of record JBBPLP010000469.1, read on the forward strand.
ATCAGCGGTATATGAAGAATCCGACATTATTGATGAAACGAGTAGCTCCAGGCTCACCAAAACCTTCGTTCTCCTTCCCTGATCAGATATCTCATTCGTCTACCGAGGAGACCTTCGAGATTGCATATAGCTTATCTTCCTGGGCCGATTACCGAGAAAAACTAGGTGACCAAGATATAATCCAGAAGATCGTTGGCACAGTGGAGAAATGCCCATTGGCATGGCAAGACCCATCTAATATGAAACAGTCTAAATCTCCTGTCCTGTCTAAGGGAGTTCAGGAAGTGTTGCGGAAGCTTGCTCGAGTAAGCATGCGTCATTTAGGTTTGAAAAAAAAAAAAAAAAACTAATGGCAAGTACAGGAGCTAGAAGAGAATGCCTATCGCAAACGTGCAGGCCAGACGAACATAGATGGAGTTGATAAGTCTGAAATTCGCCTTGGCATCATATTTCGAGGCAATAGAGAACAGAACTTTCTGCCTCAAGGCGGAAAAGGGGGAGGGCGATCTGATTCAGAAGTTCGCAATAAGCTACTTCCGCGGATATCGAAGAAGGTTCCTGTCGCTATTGACATGGAAGCCAGAGAGCCAGCCGGATGCACTGAGACTGAAGGTTCAATGGCGAATGATACGCCAGATGTCGACCCAGATAAAGTAACTTCCACAGGGAAAGTTCCCGAACCAATCCAGGGGCCACCTCAGTCTTCTGGTTCAATGGCTGATGACAGGTTGGACGTCGACTCCGACAAGGTAGCTTCCGCAAGGAAAGTTCCCGAACCAACCCATGAGACACTCCAGTCCTCTGAAGCAATAGGTGATGACAGGGCGGACACTGACTCCGATGAGATAGCTTTCCCAGTAAACAATCCCGAACCAACTCAGGAGCCGCCTCAGTCTTCTCCCACACCAACACAAGCGCGGGAGCTTTTCGAGAAGACTTATCCACCTGCCCAGCGGCCCTCCACTACATCTGCGCAGTCCTCCGTCATGCCTTCTCCGTCAAGAGTCACTCGTAGTGGTCGAAGGAGCTCCATACCTTCCATTCCTGATGTTAGCCCTGTTAGACTTAGAAACCCACAGGAGAAGCGGGGTCGTGGCTCTACTGATGACGGTGAGTAAGCTTGACCTATTCACGACAACAGTTTAACTCATATCCATCTCATGAAAGAAGGAGATATCGTTAAGAAGAAGAAGCGCACTAAAGGGGCTACCAGGTTTGCGCAGTCTTGAGAGCGAATAGTCATTACCACTGGGGAAAAACGTGGTTTGTGTTGGTCAAGAATTCCATCAACAAAATATCACCTACCTTCTTAGTACTTTTCCGTTTGCATCCGACTTCACACATCCTTTCAGCGCATTTTCTGACTTTGGATACTTTTTGTATGTCGCCTGTTCTTTTCAAGACACCAGAGTGAGGCAGTGCTCGAAGTAAATAAAGTATGAAAAAAGTAGTTGGCGGCATTGCACCCATCCAGCCCATCGAATATGGAGATCGTCGCTATACCAAACCAATCCGAGTCATCTGGATTGATCATGTCTTGCCCAATACTCTCACCAGTGCTGTTGCGTACAAGTCATCCAGGGACACCTATACCTTCCTTGACTCGCTCCAGTGCATAATGTCGACATCATGTATCGTGAGTCAATTGAAGTCGATCTACAGGACCTTCCACGGCCATGGTTCAGCCCCTTTCAACCCCGTTGAAGATAGTGACCCTCTTAAGGACGTCATCAACTATGTCTCTGTTCCCTTGAGTCTTCCCATTGCTAGTGAGGGGACTATATGCAGGGCACTCTCGGACCCAACTTCCGCATCAACGACATGCACTATGCTATCACTGCTGGGCACAACCTCTTTTCACTCGACGGGGACAACGACTTATACAAATACAACGGTACATTTTTACTTCACACCCTTGAGAATCCGGGGGCTTTGCTGAATCTAGCCCCCTCACCAGGATCTGGCCCCATAGAGTGGGCTCTTGTGATTGACATGCCCATATTCACCAACTACCCCACCTCTATCCAGGCCCTTATTAGCACGAACATTGACTTGGTCGAACCTCTCGAGAAGAAATCAAAACTCTCAGAGCCAAGGTGCAGGATGGAATCGACGTCCAAGAGCCACAGGTCAAGCTGAACGAGAAGAGACCGAGCTTGCGAAGGTGTGCACCAAGATCGGCAATCTCAAGAGGTTCTTTGTCAGGAAGCGATGGAGCAAATGTAGGGACCGAGTCATTGGGTTTGTCTTTTGAAACCGGTATGCGTATCCGTGCCGGCCTCGTGACAGCCATTTACAAAAAGGCCCTCGTCCTTTCGAGCGACGAACGCGGTCGTGCTACGGGCGATATTGTGAATCTCATGTCCGTCGACGCGACTAGAATGCAGGATCTATGCACTTATGGTATCATTACCCTATCCGGACCATACCATGTGCGTAACCTCGTGCACGTTCAAAGTCATTCCTAACCATGAAACCAGATCATCCTCGCGTTTTTTTCCCTCTACAACCTTCTGGGTTGGTCCGCATTCGTTGGCGTAGCGATCATGATCTTCTCCATACCCTTGAACACGTTTATCGCACGAATTTTGAAAACGATGTAAGAGCAGCAGATGAGAATCGGGATAAGCGCACCGGGTTGATGAGCGAGTTACTCGCCAACATTAAGAGGCGAGTGTGTCCTATCAAAGTGACGATGCACGCTCATGCCTGGTAAAGAATCGAGCTCTACGCATGGGAATACGCGTTCATCCGTCACATCTTGCACATTCGCAACAATTTGGAACTCAAGATGCTCCGAAAAAATGGCATCACCACGGCGATGAGCACAACCCTCTGGGGTGGTATCCCCTGTACGTGTTCTTGCTCTCGATGTTCTCGCCCATCTTCTGACTGTGTGGGCAGTGATTGTCGCATTCAGCTCCTTGGCCACTGCCTTACTGCAGATGTCATCTTCCCCGCTATCTCCCTCTTCATGCTTCTTCAATTCCCCCTCGCCATGGTACGTATTGTTCACTCCGAGTTACTGCTATTCACACCTTTCACACCTTCGGAATACAATTTAGTATGGTGACCTCCAACGTCATCGAAGCCATCGTCTCTGTCAGACGTCTCTCCGACTTTTTGCGTACAGAGGAACTCCAACAGGACGCCGTGAAGCGGATCGAGAAACGTTCGCTGTCGATCGGTGACGAGGTTTTGTCGATCAGGGACGGCGAGTTCCACCGGGCTAAAAATGGGATTCAACCCACGCTCGAAGGCATTGATTTGACGGTCCACAAAGGTGAACTGGTGGGCGTCCTCGGCCGGGTGGGCGCTGGAAAGGTGAGTGCTGTCCTTTTGTCGAAAGAACCGTGTGATTGATGGGATGGTCCTGACATGTAGAATAGCCTACTGCCTGCCGTCGTTGGTGACATGCACAAGACGGAAGGAAGCATTGTGTTAGCCGGTACCGTATCTTATGCCGCGCAGAATCCTTGGTACGTGTAAATACATCTGCTCGCATCGTGTTTTCTGACATGTTCTAGGATATTATCTGCCACGAGACGAGTTGTTTTACAACCTCGTCATCGAGCGTACATTCTTTTTCATGCCCGATGTGAATTTCCCATTGCTTACGATCATGTTTAGCTTGTGCGCTGATACCAGATCTGGCGGTCCTCCCGCAAGGCGATATGACCGACACGGTGCTCATCGCGATTATAGTTGAGCGGCGGACAACGTGCTCGAGTCGCACTGGCACGCGCTGTCTATGCCAGAGCCGATCTGTGAGTCGGGTAATTGTCGCAGTAGTTTTTGTGTACTGATGTATGCACGTAGAGTCCTCCTCGACGACGTCTTGGCCGCGGTCGATTCTCATGTTGCCCGTCATGTCTTTGGTACGTCATGTCTCATCTGAACCAAAGTCCCTGACTGACATTCAGTGGGTCCTCTCAAGACAATGTCATCGGCCCCCAAGGTCTTCTAGCCACTAAAGCTTGAATCCTTGTGACCAACAATATCACGTATCTCAAGCACTTTGATCAGCTCGCGTACACCCGGCGCGGCATCATCCTCGAGTGTGGATCGTACCGACAACTCATATCGAACCCTGACAGTGCGGTGCGAAAGCTCGTGTAAGTTCTTGTTGTAATCTCCCTAAACTTGTCCCAGATTTGAAGCTGGCGTTTGTAGTCAAAATCACGGTACCAACGGTTCCTTGTCTGGTGCCCCAAGCGGTGTACATACCCCGGCCCGTACGAACGGGAGCGACTCGCCGACTATGAGCGGCAGTCAAATGGAAGTGATGCTCATTGATGAGCTTGATTCTGTCACCGAAAAGGTCGTTGTCCGACGGGCGAGCTTCGCAAAGCAGTGATCGCGCCTCTTCCCCCCGTACGCGAGACAGCTAGTTCCGGGTTGTCCAAGGAGCACAGCGAGCAGGGCTGTGTAAAGAAGGAGGTGTACATGCAGTACCCCCAAGCGGCATCCAAGACTGGGTTTTTCTTCTTCATCCTCATCTCGGTCTTGAGTCAGCTGGTGTCGATCCTGTCGACGTTTATGCTTCGTTTGTGGGGGGAGAGGAATCGTGTGGCGGGAGATAATGCTGGGTTGACGGATCCGTATTTGCTTGGATATGGCGTCTTTAATTTGGCGTCGATCATATTGTCTGGGGTGGCTGGGTTACTGATTTGGGTGTTGTGCTCGTTGAGGAGTTCCAAGTATTTGCATGACTCGGTACGTTTGGAGAGTCTTGCTGGAAAGGGGCTGACGGAACCCTGTTTGACAGATGTTGGACTCGGTCTTGAGGGCGCCGTTGAGCTTCTCTGAGACGACACCTACTGAAAGGTGGGACCCTTGGATCCATCCGATTGATGATTGACGATTTGTGTTGACCAGGATGCCGCAGGATCTTGAACTTGTTCTCTCGTGATATTTACGTCGTCGATCTGATTCTTGGAAGAGTGAGTACACCAGTCGTCAGCGACATTCGCGTCGTTGACTGTACCACCAAGGTCATTCAAAATCTAGTCCGGACATGTGCTGTCACTGCATTCATCCTTTTGGTCATTGGCTTAAGCTTCCCCCTGTTCATCGTCACCATCATTCCCCTTTCGTGGTTTTACTACCGAGTGACTGTGTATGTCCTTTCAGATCGTTCCGTGCCTCCTCCACATTCTGATCCCTGTGGTTTTTCAGGTATTACCTCTCGACCTCGTGCGAACTCAAGCGTCTTGACGCCATCTCCAAGTCCCCCATTTTCGCTTGGTTCTCCGAGTCCTTGTCCGGATTGTCTACTATCTGGGCCTACAACCAACAAGCCATCTTTAAGGCGCAAAACACACGTCGCATCGATTGAAGTCAGATGTGCTACCTCCCGAGTACCTCTGTCAACCGATGGCTTGCTGTCCGTTTGGAATTTGTCGGTGCGGTCATCGTTTTGTTCACGGCTGTCTTGGCCGTGTCGGCCGTGGTGACGAGCAACGTGGATGCCGGGTTGGTCGGCATGGTGTTGTCATATGCATTGAACACGACGAGCGCATTGGTGGGTCCCGTCGACAACCTTTGTTCGTGTCTCTGGTTGCTGAAGCGTGTACTGGGTCGTTTTGATAGAACTGGCTTGTACGTTCAGCGAGCGAGGTGGAACAAAATGTGGTCAGTGTGGAGCGTATCACGCACTATGTGAATGACTTGGCCTCCGAAGCGCCTCACGAGTTGCCAGATAGTAAGCACCCGGTGGGTTGGCCCGGTACTGGTGTGATCAAGTTCCGGTGAGTCCCCCCCTTGCAAATCGGTTTGTCTTTTGGCGGGCGTGTTGACGTGACGGCAGTGGGTGTTCGATGCGATATCGCCCCGAGTTGGATCTCGTGCTCAAGGATATTTCGCTCATTATCATGCGTGCTTCTTCTGTTTGTTTCCATTTATTTATTTGACTTTTTGTGGCTCTGACGTCCCGCCCTCTGTTTGTTAGGCGCCCAAGAAGAAAATTGGGATCGTCGTCAGGACGGGTGCCGGAAAATCGTCGGTGCGTTGGTTATTACTTTGTCCAGAGTTGTCTTTTTGATACGGTGTCCCGAAAGTTACTCCTTGCATTGTTCCGTACCCTGGAGGCATCTTCTGGACAGATTATTATTGATGGGGTTGATATTAGCACGATCGGATTACACGACTGTACGTGTTCACTTCCTCTCTTCCCCGATGGCGAGGCTTTCGGTCAGGGCTCGAAGCTCACGACTCGTCGACAGTGCGTTCGGTGATCTCGATTGTGCCTCAGAGCCCTGATTTATTCGAGGGAACATCCAGATGCGGATATTTGGGTCGCGCTCGAACATGTGAGTGTCCAGTGTTTCATATCTGTTGTGTCGTCTCTCACGAATCCGACAGTTGTCATTCGTTTAGGCACATCTAAAAGCATATGTGGAGTCTCTCCGAGGGCCTCGACGCACCGGTCCAAGAGGGTGGATCGTCGTTGTCTGCTGGACAACGACAGTTGTCGCGTTTTGCTCGGGCATTGTTGAGAAAGGTGAGCAAATTCTGCGCTTGGACGTGTATGGAGGGTGCGCTGCTGACACACCACACGCGGCAATCAGTCCAAGGTGCTGGTGCTTGATGAAGGTATGTTTTTCGCTTTCACCTTCTGTAGTCCGTTGTTAATGGAATGACTTAGCAACGTCGGCTGTCGACCTGGATACGGACCGAGCGATTCAAGATATCATTCGGGGTCCTCTCTTTAATGATGTGACCGTTCTGACTATCGCGTACGTTGTGCCCTCCTTCTGCACGACCGCTTACTAAAGTTCTCTTGCTTTTCTCATTCCCTCCATAAACCTGGAACCCCACCCATGGTACAACAGACACCGCTTGAACACGATCAGAGATTCGACGCGCGTGCTGGTGCTCGAGCAGGGCCGGGTGGCCGAGTTCGATACGCCGGTGGTGTTGTTGGCCGACAAGTCGAGTCAGTTTTATGCGATGGCGATGGAGGCTGGGTTGGTCGGCAAGTCTGAGGGAACGGAGACAATGCAAGAGCAAAATACGAAGGAGAGCGAGTGAGGGAGCACTCCTATGTGAAGGGGAGAGGTGAGAGTTTGAGGCGGACATCATCATATGTGATGGTTATCCCGGAGGCACTGCGCTGCGTTTTGCATGTCAATATCATGGAGTTTCTGATTTATACCTGTATCTATTTTTTTCCGTTTATGGAGACTATCCACTGACATAAATGAGGTTTGTCCGCACCAGGTGAACGTGATCAGCCTTATACTTTTGAACTCAGGTGCCGCTCCTTTCTCTTCTACTGGCTCGGAATACGCAGACAGTTTCTTGTGTCGCAAAAATGTTTAGGCCCATGCTAATGGTGCTAAATTATAATAAGTATTACAAAGCAATTTCTCGCTTGACAATGCACATGACAATGCCACGACAATACAACCAAGATAAGATAATCTAAGGTGCTGCATTATCATTACCGTAAGAAGCATTATCGTTATCATAAGATCATCAAGCGGACATTATAATGACCCAGTCGAAGCAGCGTAACCCTTTGCCTCAACACTCGTTTCTGTTACGGCCAGTACCGTTTACCCCTATACTTTCTGACACTTTTCGGACTTAGACGTTTTTCCTTGATGGATCTTATCTTATCTCGTCACGTGACTTGTCATGTGACCTTATCTTTAGAATCTCTTTCACGGTCACATGTCCAGTACATGTGACTTGAGGCTAGACCTCACTACCTGTGCGCTCACAGCCTTCTTCTCATCTCCGTGCTGTGTAGGGCTATGCTCGGCTATGCTGATGCTTCTTTACTTCTCTTCCATATGATGCTGCGCATTCCTATGCTTGGCTGTGCCATAGCCTCGTCATATCCGCTGCCTTGAGTGCAGCATGCATTCTGATGGACTTCTATAGAACATTCCATGTACAGCCTTGACGGTTATAGTATTGTATCGGTAGATCCCTTACAATCATGTACAAACAGTAGTATAGTATATAAACCCTCCGGGTTCAAGGCTGGTTTCCCCAGTCTTGTTCTCTTGGAGTTTTCCCTTCGAGACAATCTCTTGGCCTGACAAGCCTACTCTACTCTAGCATCAAGTTGCCTTCGTCGCAATCTTTGATTTATCATTGGTTGTTTCGTTGGTTGTTTCAGGTTCAATGGGCCTTGGAGATGGCGATACTATTACCATGGCAGATGGTTCGGAGGAAGGCAACCAATCTGATGATGGATCTCAAGCCGTCAAGGGGGGCAAATCAGATTATGATGTCCAATTGGCAAGAAAGCCAGGTGAGTGCTAGTACATTTATGTCACTAGCTCGAGGTAACTCACCTTTTTTTTGCAGTATGGAATATTCCTCGTGAAAGCAGACATGTGGCAGCACATTATGGATATCCAGAACTCACAGAATGCATCCAGCGCTATCTATATGACCAACTTAACCCAAATGCAGAGATATCTGGAGACTGTGTCAGTCTCCAATTCTGTCCGTTGTTTGAAGGCGAGATCAGAGTGTTTAACTCAGCATCAGCCACATACTATGCACCAAGTGACCATTCCGGACATGGTGGAATGCACATTGATATCATATGCTGCACTCCACAGTGGTGGGGTGGATCCGCATGATATGATTGTGTCTTCGTGGAGAATGGAGGCTCTGAGGACGATCCACTTGGTGGTCTGCTGGTTGTGCGTGTCTTACTTTTTTTCTCTTTCAGGTTTCATGGCCAGATGCACTCTTGTGCACTAGTCGAATGGTTTCTGCCATTTGGAAATGAGCCAGACCATTTGACAGGGATGTGGATCGTCGTGCCGGAGGTGAATGCGGCTGGGCACCATGTTTGAGCCGTCATTTCAGTCAAGTCTATTTTACGAGGAGTTCATTTGATTGGAGTGTTTGGCACTGCTTTTTTGTCCGCTACGTTTCATTTCTCCCATTCTCTTGACACGTTTCATGCATACTATGTCAACAAGTACATAGATTGTTGAACGTGATCTATACCTAGCCATACTTGGCAAGTACCATTAGGGAACGTCGATGCGGCTTATGCCAATCTAAATAGAACTCAGCGTAGTAACATATGGACATACGTAGTGCACGTGATACATGTGAAACGCTTACTAATAACTGTATAGTAGTTAGTATAATAACTCCGCTTTAGAGCTGAGTTTGAA
>JBBPLP010000470.1:0-20723 GCA_038089875.1 Fistulinella prunicolor
TGGAGCGGCGACACTGTATTAGACGGACTGGTCACACTTTTCAGCGGCGTTCCCGAACTCGAAACTGTACGGACGTACATGCTGTCTTTTGGATAACACATAGATGGCACGTCCGAGCGCCGGATTCATAGTAGATATTTGCTTCTGATACCAGTCTGCGTGACACAAGTGCTGGTAAGAACGCCGAGGGAAACCTACATCATGTACAATCTTAGAATGATGATGGCGCCCTATGCGTGGCGACTCATCAGATATCTGTTGTTGTTATTGGATATATTGTTTCTAAACGATGGAAAGCGGGTCCAAGAATGCAGCGGAGCAAAAAAAAACCTACTTTGGCATAATTTTCTGCGTTGCAAAGGCTCAGTGATTATTGTCCAGCTTTCCTTACTTTAGACAGGTTGGTCCAACGGACCCTCAACGGTAGAACTATTCTTGATTCGACCCGGAACGAAAGAACCCGGGACGGTGGCAGTGCGGAATGGATGCTATGGAAAAACTAAATTGCGTAACTACTACGGGCGTGCAAACTATCAAAACCCGTACTGTAGCGAGCGAGATCTCCAACCAGATGGAGATTGCTGTGAACCATCGTGCATCACACCTGAACAAGCACAATCGCTGACAATGTCATTTCCACCTGCGAATAACCCTTTATACGTATGCTGATTCTTACTATTGGCAGGACGTGTTTGGCAAGTTCCACTATTTCAGCCCCCTTCCTCCCAAGTTCCTCGTTGAAGGTGCTGCCGAGATGCCTAACCTCGTAGCAACCTATTTGGTCTGCCACAACTGTACCGCCTTACCGTCACGAACTCAACAACAATTTGCGGAGTGAGAGATCCGGCGGCAACGCAGCCAACGGTGAATGACGTTAATGACTCACATGATGGTCTCGCTCGTCTATTATGGATCCGCTCGCTACTTGACCGTGCAGCGCACACTCCCGTCCGTCACCCTTCTCAGTTGGTAGCAGTTTTAAGGCAAGTCACTCTTGGGATAAACAACCTGATCATGATTCAAGTTCGCGAGTTGAAACTTGTGCTACTGATTGGATTCAAGGCCTGTTGGACGTACGGCGGCAGACGATCGAAGCACAATGTTGCCAGCCGCACACACAATCATATGAGATTTCGCGTTTGTTTTATCGGTAACCTATCCATGGTCCCCAGAGCCGAGTGCTCATGGCTCACTGTTCCGCAAAATACATGTGTGGGTTTTCATTCATGCGTACTTGCTCGCTCACTCTTATACTTGCCCGAGCTCATGTACATGTATACCAACGAGCGTAATAACAACATTTATCTATCTTTGTCGTTCATCGAATCCACTTCAGGATGACGGAGAGCGGATCCCACGCGGGTGTGGGGCCGCACGGCACCGAAAAAGGGCAGCTGGGTGCTCGAAAGGGCCCCGGGTGCCAATAGGCTGGTAGGTGTACCAAACGGCGATGGAAGGATGGCGGTTGGGGCAGCGGCAAGCCCCCTGACGAGAGCTTTCGCAGGCTCGAAACCGCACCCTCCCGTTCTCTTCACCCGTCCCTGATTGCACCGTATGTGGCCCAAGGCCGCAGTCCGACCCCGATCCTTGGAGAGGGGTGCCCGACGGGCACATCAAACGGGAGTGGCAGCCCATCAGTTCCTCTCTGCGTACAAAGACCTAGAAACAAGGGGCCTTCGGCCCTTTGTTTCGTCCTACCTAGTTCTAAAATCGGGTCCGTGCACGGTACGTGCCCATCTGTTCTGGGTAGCGTGCCTGCGTCCTGTTTTGTCGTCTTACTTAGCCTCGTTTGCTCTTTCCCCCCGTGGTACTTCAAATACTTGAGTGGCCTTGCAGGCAAGGTGGTTCGGATGATCTCAGCCTAGAAGTTATCGAGTCATACGAGAAATGTCACTTCCGCCATATCTACCCGGAGTCCCGGACTAGAACCACATCCGAATTTTAAATATCTGTAAACCTTAGGTCACGTCCGAACAAGCACAAACGCGCAGCCCTTACATTCAGTTAGTGGATACCCCGTTCTGACAGTTTGGTTCCAGAAGTAGAGTCTTGGCCTCAGATATTGTCACCGAACGCTTGCGGATACGCTTCAAGACTTTCACCGCTTTGTTTTACTGGTTAGCAAGACATTAGGCGTGCTCCGTTTCAACTTGTTCACTCGTGTCTGTCGAACACAACCTGTTCGTTCCGACATGTCTATCTAAGGTGCGGATGTTGATTGGGACTCAATTTGTTAAATTTGCTTCTATCGATGCCGTTTTCGAACTCTCATGAGGGCATTGAACATAAAGCAAGGATAGCGACATTGTGGGTATATCAGGCAACGGATCATTTAGTTTACAGGTATATACAATATCCCAGGAAACAGTGTTAGTGGATGCGGGAAATAACCTTCGCCGCCGAAGGTCGATTCTTAGGATCAGTTTCCCAACATGACTCGATTAATTTCCAGAATGGGTCACGCTCCTTGATCGAGTGAGGTCTGCTTGGGCGTTTTCCCTGCATGACGGACTGTACCACTTTTCCCATATCAAATTCCTGAAATGGAAATTGTCCAGACACCATCTTATGTGGGCGACAAGATGAATACTGACGTCGCCTGTCAAGAGTTCAAGCTTACCTCGTATAAGACGCAGCCCAAAGAGTATATATCGGACTCCTTCGTGGCTTTCGCATCGTCGCCTAGCATAAGTTCCGGTGACATCCAGTTCGCCGGGGTCACAGAAATACCAACACGTGAGGAGTCCAGGAATTGGCCTGAATCTGAGGCGTACGATTGACCAAAGTCGCACAGACGTGCGTGACCGTCATCGTCAATCAGTACATTGTTCTGTGGTGGATTTCAGAAACATCAAAGTGGATGTGACCGGATATATCTTACCGACTTGAGATCCCCGTGGATGATGGGCGGCTCGTGAGAGTGGATATATTCTAAACCTTGTGCGATGTCTCTACCCCATCTTTTTGCGCATGAAAGCCAATCTTTAGGGTTAAAACGCTGTAGGTAACTTTTGATGTCGCCGTTTTTCATGAACTGCGATACCATGCCCAGATCTTTTGTGTCTTCGATGACTCCCAGGAATGGGACAATATTCTTGTGTTGCAAAGTTTTCCATAAAATGGCCTCGCAAACGAACAACTGATAGTTCCAATGTTAATCCGCAATGAAAGTCCAGTCAAAAACGACAGACCTCGAGGCACTGTGTTGGGTTACCGTCTTGATACGAGATTTTCTTGATAACGACATGTTTCCCATTCATCATTGCTTTGGTCATGCTTCCGCGCGCGCCGTTAGGAATTTCCTGCACGTTAGAGACAGAAGGGTGCCGGATCCGTAAGTCATGGGGAATATACGCCGATTTCCTCGCCATGCGATAGATGTGAGAACGTAGCCGACGAATGACAGCATCCTCCTTGGATTTCACCAGATACTGTGAACAAATCAATCTCTGAGACAACCCTTTCGGAGAAGAAAGAGTGCGTACCTCCCAAAGCAACTCAATGATCTGCTCGGACTGTTTGACAAGGTGACCGTGCTCTTTGACAGGGGGTTTGCGGGTCAACTCGTACAGCTCCGGTTTTTTGCCACAGTACAGAAGGTGGTTCAGAAGATCGTTGTAGTCGTCCTGTATGAAAAAATGATGAGCACGTAAGGATTCGTGCTGGCGGCAAGGGCTCTGAAAAAGTGTTAAGCCAAATTCCATTTGGTAGATAAGAAGTATCTTACGCCTTCCCAAAAGCTGAGAAGTGTATCCTTGATGAAGGAGTGGTAAGTGAGTTGCTGGACGCTGTTCCATTCCTTCCAATGATTGGCATTCTCTACTAATTTAGATAAGCTATGTTTGACGACTCAGAGTAAGCTACCGTCAGAGATGGAAAAGAAAGCGACATACCCGCTTCCACGACAAGATACGATATGAACAAAAGTTTGCATGAAAAGGCCCTTGTTGGATGTCAGCTAGTAATAGAGGTTGAACGTGGTTAAATATCTTACTCTATACACGCGAAGACGATTGATATAATACGAGCACTGTTGTTTTACCTCGGGGCGAGGGAAATTGGCGTGCGAGACGGCATTCTGCAGCCGGCTATCCGATGCCTTGTATCTTTCCTGTATCATCTTATCGAAAGCGTGTGCTGGAGAGATGTCAGTTCCAAATGTCCACGAAAACGGTCAAGGACGGACATGATTGACCATGCGACGAACCACCCGCCGGAGCAGGAGCAGGATGGTGTTGAGCTGGCCACCCGGGCGGCGGTTGGCCGTGAAAAGGGACGGCGGGCGGGAAAGCATTCTTATGAAACGGATTCATTGTGAAAGTGGGGTGACAATGAGAAGAGGATGTTGAATTCAAGAGGGCGGGACAGACTGCTTAAGAGTCAGGCTGGGCGCTAAGTTGACACCCGACGGCTAGAAAGGGACAAAAAACATAACTGGAGAGAGAAGGATGGCCTGTATGGAATATCAAATAGTTGTGGGCTCGATGGTCCACATACGCCTACATCAACGATACCTGACTAGGTGGGTGACCTGCGTGAGCAGTGTCAAGTGGCGTCATCGTCGGTAATTGTATTTTTGTTTGGCATTGAAACAGCTGATAATTTCGCTGTCGATGTGAAGGTGTACAAGAGGGGGCGACGACACTGTGATGGATAGGTTAGAACTGTGATGAATAAGTTAGACACACTATTCGGCGGTGTTCCCGACGGCGACTCGAAACTGGACAGACGTACATGCTGTCTTTTGGACAACACCACTCAATATTCAAGTGCAAGTTTGCCTCTGATACCCATCTCAGCAATACAAGTACTGGCAACCACGAAGGAGGACACATCACGTACGAGCTTCATGATCTTGATGACTACCAGCGCGTAGTAAAATGATGGTTCCCAATACATGGCGACATCAAATATTTGTTGTTGGATGTATTGCTTCTAAACGCTAGACAGTGGGTCCAGGAATGTAGCGGAGTAACGTTGGATGTATTGTTTCTAAATGCTAGGCAGTGGGTCCAAGAATGCAGCGGAGCAAAATCGTCATACTTTGGCGTGACTCTCCGCGTTGCATAGGCTTGGTTATTGTCCAGCTTTCCTTACTTTGGGCAGATTGGATGAATCGCCTCGGACAGAAGGAATCCGACGGCAACAGTAGAATCATTCTTGATTTTGGTCGACGAAGAAATGACCGGACGGTGGCAATGCGGAATTGAAGTGTTGACGGCGCCCGTGCCATTTCGGAGCGTTCTGACTTCCGGCGACGAGTCAACAAGTCCGATGACATCGAGTTCTAACTCCGTATTGCTAACAAGCACCCACCTGAACAAGCACAACTCATCGGAGATTATTGGGGGGGTTCTCAATGCAGGTATTTACGCCTAGCACAGCGGACCAGTTATCGGTTTGACATCAAGGAGCGATAATATCTGCAGAGGTCGTAAATATAAGCGAAGTCCAGTTTTGGATAGCTGCTCGGGGATCCTGGGAGGCGGGGAGGCTAAACATCGGGGTGTAAATGCAGGCGTGGACGTACGTTAGCTGAAAAGACTTGACGAGTAGTTAGAGCAATCTGAAATCATGCTCACGAATACCGAGATGGAGGAGATGAGCACTGCTAACAAAGGATAAGTAAGCCGTTAATGCACATGAGACGAAGAGGTAGCAAATGACCCCTAGTTCTCATGATTCATTCTTCATCATCGTTATAACTTCAGTATTGATTTCGAGCTCAGGAGTTCGCTGTAATACGACTGGTGTCGTGTTTGCATGGTTCTCCCTGGGTGTAGGGTCTATTTTCCGGCATGAAGCTGGCGAGCTACGACTTGACAGACATAAGGGGCTGCAATAAAAGCCGCGGTACTCAAGCCTGAAACGAGGTGTATATTTGAATCGCTCACAAGGTCGAATGCGTCTAGAGGAGCTCGCTGGGCGATATATCATCACAGCTTGATGCTGCCTTTCCTGCCTGTTAGGCTTCTCCACCACTTCTCCCCTACCGCGCCAGTCTTCCCGAATTCGGAGCCACTGCCAGTGACACTACCCTTTTCGCCACGAGGCCTAATGCCCATGCTATTCCCCTTGACCTCCTTTACACCCCCGGACCTCCTAGTGACAGTTGATATCCCCGACGAGACCCCTCTTCGTTGTGCCGAGTTAGCAGGTGGTTGTGACCTGCTACTGTGTTTGAGGCAGTTGGGCGAGGTGGATATATGCTGGGCTGAGGTCCGAGTATGTGATGCACTGGACGGGGAATGCTCTCGCAGACCTAGTGACGAGCTGGACGCCTCGGCGGCATCCTCCATGTTATCATTATCGAGCTTGGATGACTCCGAGTGTTTTCGTTTCCTCCTCGGCGCAGATAAGAGGGACGATGATGATTGAGCAGCCGCAATGGTGGTACTGTCGCGATCGTCATCATCCTTATTTCTCGAATGTGGGGGAGCAATGCCGTGGCATGATTTGAAACCAATCTCCCATTGCTTCTTGTGGAGTCGGAAAAGTGCCATCGTAGCACGCGCGTCTGTTACCTGTTCATTCGTTTGACATGTGGCAACGCTATGTGAGAGAAATGGGTGGCTTACACTATTGTGCTCGCCACCTTGGATGACGAGGTCGAGCTCTTGCTTTACGAGGACGCGTAACGCGGGACGACGGGATTTGACGATATGGTGTTTATATGCCAACGATTGGGTGTCACGGATCTGCGGAGACGGATGGGAGAGCAGGAGTGCCTACATGCATGTAGGTTGTGAGAGTGTTATCTTATATGCATGATACACCGTACCTTGAGATCGTTGTAGATAGCATGCCCGACGAGTATGCGGTCCTTGATCAGGTCTGCCACCGTTTGCTGGACCTCTTTGAATGGCTTGGCTAGGGACGATGACATTGGCGCGATCGGTTCCACTCCGTAGACTTGGTAATTGCAACATGCGTACCTGAGCCGGCCAGATCGGTGCTTCGGACTCCACTCCACTGGGTTCGGTAGTCGACGACCTTTTCGCGTTGTCGCACAAAGACATCGAGGATGATAGCGCCCGTGTAGTTGACAATGCTGACGCGTGCTAGGGAAGATTCGTTGCCTTCAATGCCGACGCCGACCATCTCGCAGTCGAGTGCAAGGTATTTTCCGGGGCTGCCAAACGAGCAAAAAGGGCCAATGTGAACAGGCAAACGAACTAGAACGACACATGTAGCTCACGACGCCTGAGACGTCTTGTACGCCACTTTTCCGAGCACCATTTTCCGTAACGCCGCGAGGGGCTCGCCATTCTTTACTTCGGTGGTTTTGAGATCGACGTGTTCGTTGGGGCAGTCCAAGTTGTGTCGTTTCACTGGCAGAGGTGAGTCATGACGAGGACATGCCGACGTCTTCTTGGAAAGAGGTGCGCTGTCGGCGTGATCGATCCTGCGCCGTTTCTGTTGGCGTTGAGACAACTTGAACGTCTGACGAAAATGAGTCAACAGATTATGAATGCGCCGTAAGCACTCACGTTTTGCAACGCCAGCCAGTTCGACGATGGTCTGGTGTCACCGTTCGTCAGATGGGATGAGAGACAAGAGACAAGAGGAACCTCGTTACTTTATGGACGGTGTCATAGCAGTTCATCCGATATCCGACATCTCTCACAACGCCTTCCAATAAAGGGTGTTCCTTCTCGGACGCGACAGTCAAACGATATGATCAGCTTCTTTGTCTCCTTACCACTCTCACCACACCCACCATCAGATTGTAAACTACCACCAAAAGATGCCAGGAAAACCTAAATCTGGCCCCCCGTATACTGACATACCCACCGAGATCTATGTGGTCGTCGTGAATCCTTGGGGTATGGATAGAAATCCGCGACTACGGGGGCAAAGCGACTTTGATCGCATTGCTTCCTGGGCACAACTTGCCCTTCAGCAAGCCGGACTGGGTGGGGGTCGTCTCGCAGTGATCGAATGCATATATAGCATGGGTACGGTGAGTGGCACTATATCGGTCTCGACGCACGAGAGTTTGTTATGAGTACTGACATTCTGCTTTCGGATTAAATCTCCTGTTCCATGTTCTTGCCCTTGATATATGAGTAGCGCGACGAGGTGATCCTTCAGTTTGAAGCGGGAACTGATATAATCCCACTGCTTGGCGAACACCGTTGGGCGAACATTGTAAAGAACTGGAAGGGAGCTCCCAACGATTCTTCGTCCACGCGCGTCTTTATCTACAATTGGAGAAACAATGGTGACCCTGCAACTCGTCAGTGAACCCATATATCCACACATGTTCTTTGCCACTGTGGGCTCGTAGTGGCACCAACTTTTGTTGACTTTGGCCTGTTTTTCAGATAACTGGACCGACAACTTTCCGAGTCCTCTACCCCTCAACAGTATACCCGCCAAATCGCCATACCCGCCACCATCCTGGACTCGCCCACCGCCTAGCCTCACCAACTTTGTCCTTCCCATCCCACATCCGCCCCTTCCCCCACCAGTCCCACATCAAGATGAGCAAAACACAGGCGGACAGCAACCGGAAACATCGGTACCCCCTTCAACAGAGACGGCCTCGCACACACCTCCAATAGAAAACGACCGATCAGAATCCGTAGAACAACCTACGGCGCAAGATACGGCGGTAAGCAACTTGAAGCACTACTGGAGCATTTCAATAAGCATCGTCGGTGTTACCAGCCCAGTAATCTTTTCAGGCCTTACGAACCACCTTCACAACACCCCTCTCATGCCCGACTCCTTGGCCGGGAACGGGGTGAGGAAGAAGCACCATCGTCCCGAAGATCTCCTACGCCTCCAAAATTGGTCAAAAAACTGGACCCGTACGAATTGGGTGAGATTTTGCCTTTGTTCGCTGTCCTGATCATTGACCTTTCCTTTGCATGCGTAGAGGAGGATGCCCTTAACATGCTCCGCTCACCCAGTCCCTGTGAAGAGGATACGAAAGATGTGAAGAAGGAAGAAGATATTAAACCGACTCGGCTGTCCCTTTCTGTCAAAGTGGAAGTCAAGACAGAGGACGATGACACCATTTCTGGTGCTCGTTCTGGTATGTTGTTTACCCTTCGACCCCCCTCTGTGTGTTGTGCCTGTGACAGCTTCTGAGTGATTCCATACAGGATACCAACCCTCGCAAGCGCTAATAGATGCTTTCAATTTGCTTCCTCCATGCGAACAAGCATCCTCGTCAGCTCGCTCACGCACACGCGATCCTCTTAGTCGATCTAAAGCTGGTGCGTCGGTCCCGTTGTCCTCTAACCGTTCTTTCTCGCCAACCGGGCACATTTCCAGCATCTGGAATCGCACCCTCGGCTGGCTCGGGGTATCGCCCGTCCACACAACTCGAAGCCGAGATCAATAGCTTCCTTTTGGGTGCGACTGCCACAGCGCCATCGTCGTCGTCCGGGAGTAGTGTTCGACCCCTTAATGCTTTACGCAGTACGTGTCCCCCCCGTTTGAAATGCGTACATGACCAATCTTTGTTATCCGTAGCTGTCGTGAAAAGAGAGTATGAAGAGGACGCGGGTTCGTCTCGAGGTACGTCGTGTTGTGGACAAACATCATCTTGGCACTACTTCTCTTGCAGTCTAACATTTAGCTGATTTGATATTTCCTTTTTCTTTCGGTATTTAACACACAAACAGGTGAAAGGAAGAGGATCAAGGTCGAGGAGTACTAAATGTTTATCGGGCGGCATATCATATACCCCCCTTTTGGGCCATTGAGCCAGTTCATATTACGCCCATCAGTGGTGATCTCCCGCGGAGCATCAATACTTTATCGTATGTTGTTTGTAGCATCTGAAATATAGCGGTTGTTGTACTTGGCCGTCCAGGTGCCAATCTGAACACGGGATGCAAGATATTGCATTGTCCGAAATGCTAATCTCCGACTTATCGGACAATGAACAAGACCGAACTGACCGTTCGAGAAGTCTACTCGCGGCAAGGGGCTTCTAAGTGGTACGCACCGGACAAACTGAATCTCATTCCGTCAGACTCTGCAGAGAAATGGATAGGTGTGGGTGTACAAGCGACCTCAGGGACGTATACAAATGCGGTACTAATTCAACAACACAAGAGGAGATTTTCAGAAGGGAAAACAGCGACAACAGAAATAACAAGAATCAGTAAGTGAATGATTAAACGCGATTATCCGCTGTGTCTGCCAAACCAAGGGAAAAGATATGCCAATAGACCTCAGATCAGCAGGGTCAGTTTGATACCGAACCCAGATCACCTGCTCATCGAAACCGATTGGAGGAAAGCAAACCAGCTGCCCGCTGCTATTCTGCCCCCCAAAAAAGTATCTTTGCAACCAAGTGGCGGTCGAACCTACAACGCATCAAGTTGAACTTATTCTAGGCCTCGAAGAGGGAAAGGGTAGGGGTTCAGCGCACCTTTGATAGGACCCGACGGTCCGAAGCCAAACATTCCTAGGAAAGTCCGTAGGAGCCACCATTCCGGAACAAGCAGGACAGTGACGCTGTATACAAGTAATGAGGAGGAGCTCGGAATGCTGCTCACCTGCACGCGCGCCGAAACAAATAGCATCCGGGCAGAGCGCACAGTGAAAGCGACGAATCAATCGCGACGGTGAGAATGTCTATCTGTGGTTTCAAAGCGAGTAGGTACGTCGTGACGACATCCCCATCGATTCCGCGACCGCGAGCGACGTTGACGAGCGCTACTATGGCATCCTTCATCATCTTGTCTGCTCTTCCTGCCCTTTCCGCGTGGCCAGGCCCCTTGTCGGGGAGAGGAGTGCTTTCCAGGTCACAATACCCATAAAAACGCGTTCAAGCTCCTCCGCGAGCGCATTCAAGGTAATACTGTGGACATCCAAAGTGCCTTGGATACCGTCGTGGAATGTGGCTGTGGCGGCGACGATATGATGCATGACAAATGAAACGTCCGTCAATTTGGTGGACTTGAAATGCGTGGCTGCGTCTTCGAGCAGGCGGGGAACACATTTTTCCAAAACCCTTTCGTATCTCTTCACCACTTCCCAAATGTCAAAGGACGTTGACTTGGGTGCTGCTAAAGCTTAGATGGCACTCGTCATGTGAAAAACAGGTGGAAGGTATGCGTCCGTCGTACAGGTGAGAATAAGATAAAGCGTGTTATCGGTTATGCTGCACGGGAATTCGCTTACATTGTATGCCGTCGGTGATATATAGGGTGGAATGAGGAACGCTGCGTGTAGTCCTCGGCTTCGTATGACTTGGGACTTACATGCCAATGAGTCTGACTCGATTGTATCTGGCGAAAAAAAAGTGTATCAGAATTGAAAACTTACGCATTTGAATGTAAACGGGAGCGTACCGCTGGCGCTCTCTGCCACCTTCAAGTGATCTTCGCCTTTTAAACTTGTACCGCCGCTGTCAATTACAGCAGCAATGGGTAAAGACACACAAAGGAGCTGAGGAGGAGGTAGGTGGGCAGGAAATTCCGCATGATGTTGGGTGAAGAGAAAGATTGTGCCTACGAGCACAATCATCCTCAAACTTCTTACCTTCCAAATTCAGGTCGGGAAGATCACCCGTTGAAGCTGACTAAGTACTCTATTGCCTGGGCCGGTCGCACTCGTTCAGCTGCGAGATCAAAGCACTGAAAATATGGCACCAAGGAGATGGTTATCCATAAAATTGACTGTTCCATACAGCATTCGGCATAAAGATGCAGCAAGATTTTATGGGGGTATGAGTAGCTGAGCATAGAAAACGCCAGGCTACCCCACTCACTCATACAGGTCCTGCTTAGCGGGCTACAACACTGAAACTATCAGCGCCAACTCGGACTCCGGGCGTGTTTAATCGTATTAATAATGGAAACACTATAAGAGAAATAAGGGGAGCCGCTCGAGTTGAATCAACATTCGGATTCAGTTACTGCCCGAAAACGAAACCATCAATCGTGCGACCAGGAATCGGCTGAATGATCAACTCCTTATAATCCCGAGAGATCAACCACCGAATATTGCTTTCGCCACCCCAGGTCTTCGTAAGAGGAGTGGAAAGGTCTCCCCGTACTCAGCATAAAATATTGCATCACGTGTTGCCTGATCGTCGAAGAGCGTGCAGATGCGATCGTCCAAGGTCTTCTGGCAGATACTCCTTGGGGGATAGTACGGGCACGGCGGGTATTGGTACCCTCACCCGTCCTGGAAGATCTCTGGAGGATCCATCTTTATATGCTGCCGGCGAGCTCAATCCAGATCAGTCCACCGTAGGGCAGCCGAACCAGCGATAGCACCGGGACTAAGTGACATTGTACCCACGGTCTGGCCGGACGATTATGTGCCATTAGACGAGTCAATTACGGCTTGGCTTAGATGACACGCTCCCAACACACACAGCCTTGCAGGTCAACTCTATCCAAGCCCAATAGATTATTGATGTGACCCGGTTGCTGGGGATAACACACACCGGTGTCACTACGAATGACTGTTCTATAGAGAACCCGACAGTAGTGATTAGATCGGCTTGAAGGACACGACTCCGTTTGAGTGCCTGACGATGCGGTGCAGTAGAATGATTGTTCACCGTTAGCGTAAACAGCTGAGCATCTACCGCTAGAGCACTGTTTGGTCAGGTAGGTGCCAGAAACATTTTGCAACACCGTGATGCTGTTCAGGATCCGATAAATATTCAGCGTGTATTGTAACGGATAGAACGATTGTACTAAAAAGAGGTGGATCAAGCTGTTCCCTAGGCAGCGTGCGTACACGTACGTTAACTTGGCAGCCAAGTTCACCCGCTGCCCACACCCAAGGAAAGATATCGCACACCATGGTTGTCGTTAACACTCGACCCTTGGACGAATGTGGAGTCGGAACTAACCTTGCCAATCGCAGTAGCATAACAGTCTGATGGAATCGTCCAAACGTCACAACCTACCCCTGTTCATCCACTGGTACTACAAGAACACCCCGCGGGCGGAGGTCAAGTTGGGTAAATCGTCCGAAGGGGTGAGACACACGGTGATTGGAGCCATCAAATATCTGCGATGCCGCCTGAGAACAATTGTAACACCCTACCAAACCCTAGGGAACTTGAAGAAACAACCGTCGGATGCGTTGGACACACCATATGTGGTGCAAAACTGTAGAGTGGTGATGGAGAAAAACAATGATGCGAAAACCACTGGCACACGAAGGGTGCTAGTTTCCGACGGCATTGTTTAACTTCCCGGGAATGTCGGAGACGCCCACGTTCGTGGACATGGAGTTGAGTCAAGCTCTCATATGAAATCCCACGTCACGTGAATTTGGCAGGTTGCCGAGGACTTGTGAACAAAGCTGGCACTGACCTAATACACAGTTGCACGAAGTATCTCCTTTCCCACTTTCAAGTTGCTGTCAGGTTTCGTCATGTTCTCTGGTGTAAGTTTGCTTATTTAACTTGGTTTTGGACATTCCAAGCCTTTCTTTTTACAGATTGCTACTTGGTGGTCCAAGTCCATCACTCCAGCTAGAACGTCGGAGAAACACGACTCGACGAACTCAAAGAACCCCAAGGGTCTCAAGCCGTATGTGCGCATACCACAGCTGCACGGGTTCCTCCCTACGTTGATTGCATTTGTCAGATGTTGCGCTTGTCCGGAAACCAAGTCCGCTCGCGATTCATGTTTTCTGGAATATGGGGCCGATGAAGGCAAGTGTGCGGAGCTGATTAAGAAACACGTCGAGTGCATGCGTGGGCTTGGCTTCGAAGTTTAAGCGACGCTCATCTGTGCACATGTCCCACCGCAGAGGACTACTGAGTATTCTACATCATGATCTACAGCATGAAAAATCTGATCTTTACCTGGGACATGCTGCAAGCGTGTGTGATCAGTCACATCAGAATAGGCACACATATCTTCCAGCGTGGCGAACGACTCGTCGTCGACGGCCTGAGTGTGCATCCAACGCTGGCACGTCGGAGATTTAATTTACGTGAGAGTTTCCTCGGGAAGGATCGCAATTTCCTGTCAATCAGGCTCACGTAGACGGCGCCAGAATCTTCTTTAAAGGGTTGTTTTTATGCAGCGGGCATTCATTTTTGTACAGCGATCCTCCGTTCCACATAATTTTTATATTTCTTTGGTGACGAGTAAAATTTAGATTGTGTAATAATGACGGTTCCAATATGACGCATGATACTTGGAACGGATTCGGATCAAATGTTCATCCTGGACTGTTCACCCGGCGCGACCTCTCTTTCTCTCAATTGCTCCCTTGGATAACTAACGATTGTCTCCGTTAGATAGGGATGAATCAATGTCCCGACTGACACGAGATCTGTCCTAAAACCATCATTCGGCCTCCAAGCCTTCTATAGCTAGCTGGAGTCGTCAATCCGGCAAACAAATATATTCGGGTCCCACCCGCTCTACCATCACTATAAGAGACTTGATGTTCCTCCCGGATGATCATCATCTTCCTCTCCTTCATACTCATCCAACCATGGGCAACAACGCCTCCGTCTCTGCTCCTTCCCAACTGGATGGCACCTCTTCGACGACGGAGCGGCCCTCGCACCTCTTCCAGGGACGTCGCGCCTCCCTTCCTATTCACATCGTCATCATTGGCTGTGGACTTGGTGGCCTCTCTGCTGCCCACTGTCTGGCTGAGGCCGGTCACACAGTGACTATCCTTGAAAGCGCCAGCTCTATTGGTGAGATTGGTGCAGGCATACAAATGAGTCCAAACGTCAGCCGACTCTTGATCCGATGGGGCCTCGGAGACAAACTCAAACAAGTTACCGTGAAACCCGATGCGCTCACTTTCAGACGATGTGTGTCTTGCTCTGCTGTACCAATCTACCACTGTTCTCTAACCATGTTTCATATCATAGGGTCCACCGGGGAAACTATTGCCTGGACAAAGTGGGGCGACTCGATGGAAGACGAGTATGGCGCCCCCTATTATCACATTCACGTTGAGTCACATTCATCGAGTTAGGTCTCTGTTTCTGATCGTGGACATGTAACAGAGAGCCGATTTCCATCGTATGGTCTATGAGCTTGCAGAGGCTCACCCTCGCATCACCATCCGCACCAATTGCCGTGTCGTTTCCCTGGACCCATCCATACCCACACTGACCCTCGAGTCCGGCGAAGTCGTCCATGCTGACCTCGTCATCGGTGCAGATGGCGTTAAGAGTCTCGCCCGCGGTTACGTTGTTGGTGGACCTGACAAGCCGACGCCAACCGGAGACGCCGCTTATAGAGCTATTATTCCGACGGACCTCTTGCTGAAGGATCCGGATCTTCGTCCATTGGTCGAAAACCCAGAAATGGTTGGATGGATGGGCCCCGAAAGACATATCATGGCTTATAGTATCGTGCGTGACCTTCTGTTCGGCTCCATCCCAAATCGGCGTCTCTATTTGTCCGAAAATAGACCATTCCCATTGACTGACATTCTCCCTCAGCGCGCTAAAAAGGAATACAATCTTGTTATAATCCATCCCGATACCGGTTCGGTTGAGTCTTGGACAGCTGAAGGTAGTGCCGACAAGATGAGAGCCGACTTTGTGGGTTGGGAACCACGGTACGTGTAAACCCTCCCACCGTCTCCATAGTTCTATGTTCATGCCACTTCGTCTTAGGATTCAGAAACTTCTTGCACTTATTCCCTCGACGCTCGACTGGAAACTCATGGACCGTGCCCCATTGAGCACGTGGGTCCATACACAAGGAAAACTAGCCTTGCTTGGTGACTCGTGTCACCCAATGTTGGTACGGATGCACAACCCCTTCTTTAGGCTATGTTTGTCTGATACCTTCTCCTTTGTATCATGCAGCCATATCGAGCACAGGGATCTGCCATGGCCGTAAGTGACCGCTTTATTTCTATCTCGTCCACGTCTAATCTATTTAATCCATACGTCCACCGTCCATCCGTGATCGCGTTCCGTTTTGACAAACTTCTCACTGTGCAAAACGTGCCTCGTTTCATATATCCCCATCTACCCCATCGACTCTTCTGCAATCTAGGTCGAAGACGCAGCCGTCCTAGGAAACCTCTTCTCTCGCTTAGCCTCCCGCGCACAAATCGCCCCTCTTTTGCATGCCTACCAAACCATTCGCTACGCCCGTGCCACTGCCACACAAGCCTCGTCCCGGTTGAACCAGCACATCTTCCATTTACCCGATGGGCCCCCACAGGAGAAGAGAGATCGAGAGATGAGACAGGCTATGGAGGTAACGCTGAGCGACGTGGAGGAGGAGGTGAGAAGAAGAGTGCATAGCACAGCAACGGTCACAGGCACAAGTACAGATGCAGGTGCATCCGCGGATGGATTACAGGGAAGCGGTGCCTCCGAGACGAATCGCGGGAACGCCAATCAATGGGCGGACAAAGAGAAGAGTCAGATCCAATTTGGGTACGATGCCGACTTGGAAGCGGAGAAGTGGTGGGCAGAACATGGACAGAGGTCGATTGGGCCGTTGGCGCGTGTGTAGGACAGGGAAGGGAATATTGTTTTGTGAAAACGCTTTTCCGGACATCAATCAGTCTCCTTCGTCTTGGTCTTTCTTTGTAGCTTTTTATTGCTTTTCTATGCTCTTTCATCATGTACTCATCATGTCGTTGAGCGTGTACGATCCGATAGAACTCTTTCGCGTTCCTTGGTCTGCGATTTTGAGCTATAGTGGTAACCTATGCCAGTTGAGACATGAAGCATGCGGCAGTCTGCTCAGTTTGCTGAGCTTGTTCACAATGATATCTATTCCGCTTGCGACCAGCTCGGATGCGCCACCCTCGCAGCCCGAAAACCGCACACTTAGTTTTGGGATCCGCTGTAACCCCACTCGATTCATCTCGTAAGTGCTACTACTCAGGTGGGAGGCAGGTTGAGTCAGCCCAGGCCCCAGCTCTCGGCGTGTTTCAAAGATTTGACGCTAGCGCGCATCAAGCGGTGAATTTTGTCCTGTTCACAGGTGAGAAAAAAGAACTCGATGCGAAGGAAGCCGTTCGAACCATGAGCCGTGTTGTGCCAGTTGGTCGTGTTTCAAGAGTTCACCGCTCGTTATACATAGGGGCAGTTCGGGATGGACCGTGACGCCCTGAACTACTTCGCGTTATGTACTAGCCCGTCAACGAAAAGTGGATGCCGTGCCTTGAGTCATCGTGTGCCGTACGACGCGCTGCTGCTTTAATATCTTCTTCCAGAACGGTTAAATAGGCATGCCGCATGACCTAGGGTCAAGGTTCGTGTCCGAACGCGAGTGCGCCCATTCACGGAAGTGATTCGTTATTATCAGGCAACCTGATGCCGGGGTAGTCGGAGAATGTGTTGGAGCTCATGTCGTGCAGTGGGAATCGTTAGACATAGTCGGGATAAAGGGGACGCTTACAGACCTCTTACTCCCGCCAACCCCGGATGTGGCATGAAGCTCCCACTGCAGGGTTCCAAATCGGTCCAACGTTTGAAAGGCCTTGTGATCAAAGGGATGGGCCTGTGAAAACGAACGTCAAGTCGACGCGACGCAACGCTAGGGCGTTTCACCGTTGGATGGGCTTGAGATTACTATCAGAAACCAAATGTATCATGTTGAATTGAAAACTTCACTTTGCAGTATGAGAAGGAGTGGGCCAACTCGGTAGTTGCCAACCTTTGCAACGCTTACATAATACAGTTCTCCCAGAAACATACTTTGTCAGTGGCCATCCAGGCAGCTTCGTCAAATTTCGTCGATGAATTCTTCGTCGTTCTTACCAGTATTTGGGTCGCTCAGACTGTTATTGGCTTTCATTCCATTACCTTCAATAAGTGGACTTCAACATGACCACCAATTGTCTTCTCCTTTGACTTCATATCCCCGCTGTCAGTACGTTTTCAACTCTCGTTTCAGCCGAAATTGGTAATAGGTATCCTGAACTGCTATGCCACAGTGAAGGAGGGTCTTTGGCTTTATAACCATGGTATTGACCCATATGCCGGAGGTGTTTTCCGCCATGTAAGAGTTGAGTTCCTTCCTACCATGCAGGCATTTAATGAGTTTCTTCGGTCCAGTCCCCGCTGCTTCTTTCAATCTTTTCTACCGTATTACCACCACTACCTATCGTATGGGCATTAAGTGACATAGTAGGTGCTTGGGCACTCCTCCGCATATGGCACGCCCGACAGCGTGTTGGCAAGGGCTCAAGTGGTCGCGATGGCTTGGTGGCCGCGGTGTTCCTCCTGAATCCCTACCTGTTTCTCCCATCTTTGGCTCTCTCTACATCCACATTCGAAAACACGGCCGTACTTTTGACTCTTATGTTCGCCTCCGAAGGTCTGTTCGTTCAGTTGTCAAAAAAGAAATTCAGTCATACCGCTACGTTCTACAGGAAAACCATCAGCAGCCCTCCTGGCACTTGCATTCTCGGCACACCTCTCTCTGTCGACGTTGCTCTTGCTCCTCCCTGTTCTGATGCTGCTCGTTACTTCACCGGTATCTCAGCTTGCTTCTCCGCAGGAATTCAGGGGCGATACCTGGACGGCTTGCAAATATGCAGGCCAGTTCGCCACTTACTGGCTTATCCTCTTTGGTGCTGCCTCAGTCATGGTTGGTGGAGAGTATGGGTGGATGCGTGAAACTTGGGGTGCAAGGTTCGTGTTTACATGACGATCTAGGCGTCTAATGTGAACAATTCTACGCGTCAGCCTGACACTACCGGATTTGACACCCAACCCTGGATTGTGGTGGTATTTCTTTACAGAGATGTTCGACCATTTCAGGCCATTCTTCCTTATGGTGTTCTCCGTACGTCTCTGCTTGATCCAGTTTTTATTTGGTTCTAACGCAGTGACCTTCAAAGGTCCACCTTGCAATTTATGCACTACCCATCTGCATTAAATTCCAGTAAGTCGTTGCGTCGCCTTGTCGTACACCCATAACGGCTTTTAGACACGATGCACTGTATGCATCGTTTCTGCTTGTCGGCGTCCTTGGCATCTTCAAGGCGTACCTCACCCTCGCCGACCCTGGGCTCTTCCTAAGCATGTTCGTGCTCTTCCCAGAAGTATACCCATGTATGTTTTTCTTCATGTCGACTCAAAGTCGCGTAGAACCGCAAGTCCTCCCTACTGATATTGACGTTTGATGCATTCATGCCCGTAGACCTCCGCCACCCCATCGTCACGACCCTTGTACATACGCACGCAGCGCTCCTCCTGCCTCTCTTCCATGCCCTCTGGGTGAGCGAAGGAAGGGGGAACGCCAACTTTTATTACGCAGCCAGCTTGGTGATGGGCGTCGCGGGCGGTATGGGTGTGGTGGATGCTTGTTTTGCTGGCCTGAGGATTGCTTTTGGAAACGTCGCAGAAGGAGAGAGAGACAAATGGGCAATTGTACAAGAATAATGTGCACTTATGATAGCTTGCATGACTCGACGGTCGTGTACGAGCATACTTATGTACAGTGACTCCATAAACCCTTGCAATAACTAAACCTAATGCAGTGCGCGAAGCGCACTGCAATCACATGTGGGAATTATGCTTAGCTTTAGTGTGAGAAAATGTAGTACTAACCCTTGGCTACAAACTTTGTCCCTGAGTCATGTGACCATGAGAAGCTGATGTAAAGATATGCCCATTTTAAAACAGCTATGTCATTGCAAGGGTTTATGGACTTTTGATAAGGAGCATAAAATCTCAATGAAATAAACAGACAGCTGGCTTTATTCAATGCTACAAACAAAGATACACATGTAAACATTATATCTGAGTTTGAAAAAGTTCACATGCACCTTTATTCCCAACTTCTATTATCATGAGATCTCTCTTAGCTACTCAAAAGCAAGAAATCTTGGCTATGCTTGATTCTGGTAATTCTGCTTCCTCTGTTGCCTCTACCACTGGTGTCCATCTCTCCACCATCTCTAGGCTTCATTCTAAGGAGTGTTCTTACCTGCCTAAGTCCACTGGAGGTCATCCATCAAAGCTTTCCCTTGCTAATGTTCACCATGCTATCCATCTCATCTCTACTTACAAGGCAGAGAATGCTGTCCAAGTGACTAAAATCCTTTCCAATATCATCAACCAACCTCTTCATTCAAATAGAGTATGCCAGCACTTATACAAGACTGGTATGAAGGCTGTGGTAAAGAAGAAACACCCTATTCTCTCTGTCAAAAATCATAAGGCAAAGCTAGACTTTGCCTATGCTCACAAGAATTGGACCCTGGAGGATTGGAAGAAGGTAGTATGGTCTGATGAAACTAAAATCAATCACCTAGGGTCAGATGGATGCAAATGGATGTGGAAAGGGTCTTAGTGATAGGCTGGTGGAAGGAACATTCAAATTTGGAGGAGGATCTTTGATGATGTGGGGGTGTATGGCTTGGCAGGATACTGGATATGCTGCCAAGATTGATGGAAGGATGGATGGGGACCTATACCTTCAAATTTTGAAGGATGAACTTCAAGATTCCTTTCAGCATTACAATCTCAATCCATCTGAAGTCATTTTCCAGCAAGACAATGACCCCAAGCACACCTATAAGAAGGTCAAGGACTGGCTAGATTAGCAAGATTTTGAGGTTATGGTGTGGCCTGGACAGTCTCCTGATCTAAATCCCATAGAACACCTATGGGGTTTCATCAAAAGAAGGCTTGCAGAGTATGAAACCCCCCTAATGGTATTCTGGAGTTGTGGGAGAGAGTTAAGGTGGAGTGGAATAAGATACCAGCTGCAGAGTGTCAGAAGTTGATTGAAAGCATGCCTAGAAGGGTTCAGGCAGTGCTTAAAACAAAA
>JBBPLP010000471.1:0-20573 GCA_038089875.1 Fistulinella prunicolor
ACTCGAATTGGCAACGGAGCGAGGTGTGCTTGGAGGAAGCAAAAGTCTATTTCGACTCAGGCTCGTGGAGAGAGTAAGTGACGCGGCGGAACCGTACCCCTATATACATATTCAAACCCCGAATGAACTTTATTGAGAGCCGTCAGTTGGCATCGACGAAGAGTCGTGGGAATATCGACGGCTCAGCTGAGTGTCTCAACACGACCTAGTAACATCGGCCTCGGACTCTCGGCTGATCTCCGGGAGCCTTCTTCAATTCTCCTGAAGAAAATGGTATGTAGTCTTACTGAGCCAGCGTGTCTGGAGTAGATGGGCCTTTCTCTCTTTAAATAGCTCCTGAATCAGTCATCTTAGCGCACCTGGCACCAATATCAGGGGCTTCATACAACCATACACACGAAGTCTTAGGGCAACTCAGAATCATCTCCGTACGTGGAAATTTTGAGCTGAACTAAAAAGGGTTTCACGAAACCAGGGTGTTCTGCGCAGTGCCAACTTTGATTGCAATGCGTCTGGTACTAACCCACGAGTTGGCGGTGGCGGACGAACTTCAAGCTACTGATGCAGACATAGAATTGCCATGTCGACAACTTGAGGTAAGTATCTGATTTAACCAGTGAAATACACAGGGTTGAATCGGAGTCGTGGACATGTTACCACAACTGTTAGCAATGAAGTCCGATAAAGCGAGACCTTCAGATCGTTCTCATGTCACAAACTATACATATACTGTATGTAGGCTGGATCTTCACACGCGTGTCGTGTGTAACCTCACCCCAACATCATGTGAGTATAATTATTGACTGTTGGCGTCTTTAAGAAGTCCTATTCTCTACTGGCCTTTCAGGTACGTCCGTCAAAAATGGACAACAAGTGGGACTCACTCTGCTGCAAAATTATCTTGACGTGAGACTGGAGCACGGCCGGCAACGTCTTACTTGGATCGGAGATGTCAAAGGGGAGATAGGAATGGAACTCCCTTTGTCCCATGCCGCTTTGCGTTCAACGACTTGGCGATTAAAAAGGACAGGGCGCAACATCAGATAGATATAAATTGTGGCCAAGAGAACACTATCGATGCTGATATCTACCATGGAGTGGTCCACCTCTTCCACGCAGTTGGGTGCGCTGGCTCTAGTTACGACTGTGATTACAGCGGATGCAATTCGACGGTTTATCCGAAATCGCATAGAAAGGAAGGGATTTCCTCTTCCTCCTGGTCCTACTCCACTCCCGCTCATGGGAAATGTCCTCTCTATTGACTCTAGTGGACCCTGGTTGACATACACAAAATGGGGAGCAGAATATGGTAAGTGGGGTGTAAACATAGAGTGAGCGTCTCCGACCGTTCTTAGGTGATATTGTGTATCTTCGACTTTTGGATACCGA
Source organism: Fistulinella prunicolor (assembly GCA_038089875.1). Lineage (NCBI taxonomy): Eukaryota > Fungi > Basidiomycota > Agaricomycetes > Boletales > Boletaceae > Fistulinella > Fistulinella prunicolor. The sequence continues at coordinate 1,390 of JBBPLP010000471.1, forward strand.
CATGATCGTCTTGAACACCTCCTCGGCCGCGACGGAATTGCTCGGGAAACGTTCGCAGATATACTCTGACCGTCCCTTCCTTGCAACTGTCGAGCCGTGAGTACTTCCGGCCGCTCTCTGAGCCTAGTTACTTAACATGCCATCTACTTCCAGGTACGGTCATGATTGCAATTTTGGTTTCTCCCGGTATGGCGACCATTGGAGGTTGTGCCGGCGAATATTCCATCAGACGTTCCACGCCAAGGTTTCACTTGCCTTTCGGCCAATGCAGCTTCGGAGGGCCCACTGGATGATTGTCAACATAATTGATGGCCCTGAGGAGTATCCGTTGCACTATTCGACGTAAGAACACTAATCCAACTCATTCCGGACATAACCTTGATTTCTAGGTTTTCTGCTGGGGTAGCGATGTCTAGCGTGTACGACTACGAGCCAAAACCTCGGAATGATCCCATGGTGTCAGCCATCAACAACTTCCTCCATATTTCTGTACCGGCACTGACGCTAGAAAAGGCTACCCTCCTGAGGGTTTTCCCGTTCTGTAAGCGGCTCTGCGTGACGTTTCAAATATCCTCTGCTCAAGTCATGTTCGAAAGTGCTCTATATACCTGACTGGCTTCCCGGGTCAAGCATCCAACGCGAAGCGAGAGAGGCGTCCAAGCTGAGAACGAAAGTGATTGAGATGTCTTATCAGTACATCCAGAAGCGCATGGTAAGTCTTTTTGAGTGACTCAGCAGTGAATGGGTGGCACCATACGCTCCTTCGGTAGGAATCCAAAGACAAGATAAACGATACGATGGTATCCAATCACATCACTCGCATGGAAGGCTTCGACAATTCATATCGCGATGAATATGAAACAGCTCTCAAACATGCATCTATAACCGCATTTATTGGTAAGGTCCCGCTCGCACAAACTATTGACAGTTGAGCCTGACTGCGGTCGTACAGCTTCTGAAGAGACCGTCCGTAGCACACGTTTTGGCGAGAAGGGCATATCGCTCATTAATGATCCAGACATCGACAACAATCATGACTTTTACACTCGCGATGGTCAAGAACCCTCGGGTGTGGAGACACGCACAAGCAAAACTTGATGCTGTCATTGGGATTAACAGACTCCCCCAATTTGAAGACAGACAGTTGCTACCGTACGTTGATGCAATCATGCGAGAAACATTCAGATGGAAACCAATTGTTCCCTTGGGTGCGTATTTGACATAGTTTCGTTTCTGAAAAGTGTACTGAACCGCCCTGAAGGTGTGCCACATGCTACTACACACAGTGACATTTACAACGGTTTCTATATACCAAAAGGCATGACGATACTTGAGGGAAATCTTGCCGTAATAACATTCTTCAAATAGGGGCAACTGTAGTTGCGAATGCTTGGTATGTAGTTATCAAGTTGATCTGACGGGGGACCTTACAAGACTCTACAGGGCGATGCTCTATGACGAAACCCGCTATGACAACCCAGAAGAGTTCCGTCCTGAGCGGTTTTTAAATGCGCAAGGACTGTTGACGGAAGATGACCCAACCGAATTCAGCTTCGGATTTGGGCGGCGTTCATGTCCAGGTAAGCTGTAGCATGCTGTTCAAGTTGGGAGAGGCTTATTTATGCAAGTGGTTGCTGCGCTCCCAACAGGCCGACACGTCGCGGATGCGTCTCTCTGGATTGCTATCGCGACAATGCTGGCTACACTCGAATTCAATACTGCGAAAGATAATGATGGCAAAGATGTCGATTTCGAAGCAACATTCACGAGTGGAGTCACACAGTAGGTCTTGACAGTTCATCAGATAAGTTTCAGTCCATTTATTTATTTACTTTTCAGTCGTCCAAATAAGTTTCCTTGTTGTCTCGCCCCTCGCGCCCACATCAGTAAGGAAGTTCTTGAGCGTGCTCTCGCTCAATGATAGCAGAGTGTCGACTGACCAGTGACCACTGTTGAGCTGGTCAGTCGAAGACTTTGCACTTTTATGGAGCGAATGATCGAAATTGTGTGTTGTGTACATCCAAGTCATAGTGTAAATTAGTAGATGTATTGGTCCGGGGGATGAACTAGTAACAAATCAACATTGCGTCAGTAAGTTAGTGTGTCATTGGCCCGACATTTCATCGTCAATCTCCAGCAACACACGCAGCAAACGGAAGGATATTGTTACAAGGCGGTACTAATTTTGCCTGGACGAAAATGTGGCGAAGAGGCTTCAAGTTCTTCGTAGTACGGATCCAGTTGATAGTATAGATTAGTCAGCCGCCGTGAATCGTTTAGGTCGTCAGTCTACATCTAGCACTAACCACCGAACGACCACTACGAGCACAACGAGCACGACGACTTGCTCCCATAGTAAACTGACATTGTCTGCGAGTGCTCTGTATACAACATGGACTCCAGCGGCGACCCCCTCCTGGCGCTCCGACACGCCATCAAATTCAAGACGCCCATCACATACCTCGCCAGCGGCGAACCCGCCACGACCCTCCTTGCAGCGACGCACCTCTCCCTCAACCCCGCCCTCGCTTTCCCAAAATCGTCCCCGACCCGTTACACCAAGCCAGGCGTCTCAAACTCATCTTCAGCCGTGGACGTATATACCCTCGAAGCCGTTTATCTCGCCTGGCTGCACCGCGATGCGCCAGGTGCCGAATACGTGCGACAAGCGCGCGAAAGCGGGCTGACCGTTGGGTTCGTGAGCGTGACGGAGCGAAAAAGCGTGGTTGAGTGGTTGGAGGGGAAGGTCGCCGATTTGGAACGAATAAGACCGTTGGCATCTGGTGAGGGTGCTCCGCCCATGTTCAGCGTGCGTTTGTTTGACTGCTTTGCCTTCTCTTGTTTGGGCGTTTTATGAATAGAGTCGACGACGCCGCCTGGTACGCCACCGCGCCGGGGAGGGACTAGTGCGGTACCTTCCACCACGCCAAAACGTGCTTCCCACTCCCACTCCCATTCTGCTGACGTCACGTCGCCTACGAAACGACGGTATGTTGCAGACACACAAGATATAGAAGTCGTCAAGCGAATAAAACAAAACGAGGTGGAGCTTCGGGATAGAAACACGGTCTTGAGGGGGACGAAACCCAATGTATATTTTCGGTTTTGCCTTGTGCTCTCATGGCATCATAAGCTGATATGCACTTAGAACTTTTCCACTCTCCATACAAGTTTCACGGAGCGCTTGAAGAAGCTCCGGGACGTCAAACCGGGGAGCGCGCCCGTAACTGCGCCATCTGCTGGTCCGCCCATGCAGGCGCGTAAAGCCAGTACGTTTTGCTCTGTATGCGACATATTAATTGCTCACTCTATTCTTTGAACAGAAAACATGTTCCCGATCATCATGATATCATCGTCACCCACAGCATTGATCACAATGTACAATGTGAAAAGGTTCTTGCAAGAAGCCGTGTAAGTCCATGCTCTTCCTTTGTACCTACCTGCGCACACAAGATGTTCACCTCTGCCCATTCAGCTTCGAACCATCGACCGCCGCGCGCGAACGAGCCGCAGCTGCTGGTAATCCCCGCGCTGAAGACCTCCTACACATCGATCGACGGCGCGACCCACCCACTGCTTCCGCCGCCTCCTTTTCCTCGTCCACCAACGCCTCTTCCTCCGCGAGTTCCCACGGCGGCACCGCTGCCGGCACGGGGACCGTCCAGAGGTACTTCATAGTTGACAGCACGGACGCGCTCCAGAAATTCGGGGCAGACGCGTGGGAACGGGTTGTGTGTGTGATGACGACGGGCCAAGCTTGGCAATTTCGACCGTACAAGTGGAATGAGCCCCGAACGTTGTTTCATCATGGTACGCCTTTTGGGGCGACAGATGGATGACGATGATTGATGTTGCTTGTTCCTTGGCGGGAAACTTTTTTTTGTAGTCAAGGGGATATATTTCACGTGGGCCAACGATCCGCCCAATGCAAAAATCAAGGACTGGAACGTGACGGAGCTTAAGGTGAGCCTTCCCTCTGCTTACGCTTTGCTCACACCATTCGAATTCCAACATTTGACTCACGCAAACGATCATTCGCGCCTCTGCCTAGATCGATCCCCACCGAAGACACGTTGACAAGTCGGTTGTGGCGCATTTTTGGAAGATCATCGACGACTGGACGCTTGTCAACAAACCGTGGTTGCTCAAGCCGTGAGTTGTTGAGGGCCGGTAAAGGTAGAAAGGGTGGTTGATTTTGTCTTGCCTGTTTGCATGTGCACATATTATTGTATGGCACGACGTCGTTGCCTCGCATTCTGCTGTTCTCTATAGTTACCAATGACGACCAGATGTTCCCGAATGACTGAATGGTGGCGGACTTGATCGTCATGGATCCACGGCGCGTCGTCCTCACCACACTGACGCCGAAAGTCATGCATGAATACAAACGACCTATAGATTAACAAGAAGTGAAAACACAAGGAAGCCACACATGCATAGACGACCATGAGATAAGATGGAGTTGGGATCCGCCCTCGTGAAAAAAAGGAGAACGCGAGGATCACAAGGTGGGGGAGATCATCCCGTGATCCCAAGACTAGCGAGTTCCTTACGAATGTCCGCTTCGCCTTCCATCTTCTTCAGCTGTGTGGCTTCGAGACGTTCACCTCGTTTTGCCTTTTCCTTCAGCTCCTCGATCGCTTTTAGCTGTTGGTAGAGTAGAGACTCAGTCACCTGAGTGAGCTCAGGAAAACAGGTGACGCTCACCTTCTTGTTCAAATTCCGCACCTTCTTCGCAGCTGGGTCTAGCTGCTCCGCACCTGGCGTGGGCGGCACAGAAGTCGCCGCAGACTCTGCTACCACCGCGCCCTTGACCCCGTTTGTCATCCCGTCGAGTCCATTTGTCTGAAGATCCAATGACGGTCTTGCAGACCCAGCTCCATTTGGCGTAACCGCACCCGAACCCTCGCCCTTCTCGCCCTTCTTCTTCTCTTTCTTCTTCCGCTTTTTATCTTGCCCTTGTGCTTGATCACCAGTAGGCGGTGGTGTCCGAGGAGCAGCACCCGGTACTTGTCTTCGTCCCGCCTGTCCATGCCCATTCTGAGCGGCTCCATTGACTGGCATACTCCCAGGTGGGTTCGGACTACGATTGTACCCTCGAGGCGGTGTCGCGCTTCCGCTTCCAGTGGGTACTCGTGGCGCCCCACCCTCATCTTCACGCTTGAAAATAGCCGGCGTGGCGAGTCCCCGTGCGCCAGGAGGGCGATAGGCACCAGCAGGTTTGGCAGCTAAAGGTTTAGAGGCGAGGGCAACGGCAAGGACGCTTGGAGAGGGCAGTGGGGCCGGAGGAATGGTCTGCCCAAAAGGTGGTGCCTGGTCAATGGGGGTAGGACGCCAACCTGCCTGATAGAGTTCCTCGACGGCCTGGACATGGACGAGGGGGCCAGTCGCGTGCCAGATTTTGATCCCGTTGTCGACACGTAGACGAGGAGACAGCGTTGCTGTCAGAAGGAAACGTCCATCAGGGGACCAAGAGCAGTATGATGTGTTCGGCGCATCGATAGTGCATATCTTATTGAGCGTGCGTCGGTCAAAGACATCGATCTTCCCTGCGAGGTTGCCGAACCCAGCTAGAAAAAGGAGGCGGCCTTGGGGGTTGAACGAGACAGTGTTGTGTGGCGCTGAGCCAAACTCGTGTAGTGTACGAACACGCTGATCGAAGAGAGTCGTCTTAGCGGGCATATCTATCCAGTAAAAACATGAGCTAACAACGTCTACGAGCAGCGAGGCCGACTCACAGCCGTACACCACCCCAAATTCTTTGCTGTTAGGACTCCATGCAACGTCGTGAATGGGCCCTTCCTTGTCGAGGGTGACACGGCAATCAAAATTGCCAGCTACACTGAGAAGATACATGGACGTCTCTCCGTAGTAGCTCATATTAGAGTTGTCCACCTCAGTCTGAGTGACGACCAAGGCCTGCGTTCCAAGACCGTTCCACTTGATCTGGCAGCGATCGGCCTTATAGAAGTTCTTTGAACATGTTGGGACACCAGAAAGGGCGAGAAGACCGTAAATCTTGACACTAGCGGGAGCACCCTGTTGGTTGTTGATAGATCAGACCTACATTACCAATAACGGTCCAGACCCAAACCTTTTTCTCCGCAACAAATACTGCAACGGATGGATTCAGCCCAGGGCTGAGTGATACCATCGAAGCGCCTTCGACTCTTAGCTTGTCAACCACACCTTTACCCCACTCGGCAGGACGGAAGACCTGCACCTCCTGTGAAACGAGGCGAATGGCATGTGATTCTGAGATGGTATACTGAAGATCCCAGCCTTCCTGGGACTTTTGAGTGAAGGCGACCAATTCTTCACCCGTGGAAACGGAGAAGATGCGGAGGTTCTTGTGCTGTGCGCCGTCCTCGAGCTTGACTGCCGGTGGGAAAGAAAAATGAAATTGATTATCGAACGATGAGATCAACACGAGGCCAAAATGTGGTGGTTTTATACGTACCAGGGCGTTCCCAGGTGGAAAGGTAAGTTCCGCGCGGGGAGAACTGGAGCTCGATGATGTTGGGAATGCTCAGTTCTTGCAATAGCTTTGCGCCCTCTGCCTGGAAGATTCGAATACTGGGTTCGGAGAGATATAAATTGGGGTCAAAGGATTAGGAATTAGGCGAGAACACACGAGGCAAAGGCGATACGCACACGCTTGGAAGAGCATAAGCGAACAGTCTTCCATCGTTGCTATAGTGGCAGGTGCGAGCTGGTACATCGGGGCAGATGAAGCCAGAAAGAGGGACATAGTCTGGCGTTCCACCGACAAGACCAAGGCTCTTTTGAGCGCGGACTGGAAACAACCGATGGTCAGATAAGTCATTGATCGAGCGAGTCAAATGTCGTTGTGAGCTTACACGCGTATTGCTGGGAGAGCTGGGAAGCCATCGAGTTCTGGAGGACGAGAACGGGCGCAAGAGAGAAGCAAATTAATGCTTCAAGAGGGAGCGGACGGGAAGGAGGAGATGGGAGGTCAAACTGCCAATACACACCAGAGATGATTCTCGCCGAATAGACAGACTTTAGGGCAAGTAACTTGGACACTTAGTCAGGTGCTCCCTAGATAGGCCGCCTAGCCATTGGCCACTAGTAGTGGTCGTTGGTTGAAGGTGCTACTAGGCAATGGCAGGAAACCAGAACTCGGACTGTCACATCGTACATTCATTGGACTGGTAGTATCTAAACCCATCACACTATAGCGTTTCAGTCTCACTAACCTGCTTAGGAAGTTGCACGCTCTACTACCATCCCTCAAAGGCAGAATGGATGGCAAACTTATCCGGATACTAATAGATACGTAAGTGGCTAAAATTATATTATAGTAGGATAACATAACACCCTTCCCAATCACAGTCTCGAAGCAATGCCAAAGAACGAAGTGCAATGCACGACATTACTGTGACCGAACACGGGCCATGGAATCTACGTGAACGTGATCGACATGAAACAAGCTTGTTTCAAAGCATGCGTTTGAGCGCACAAACTGCCTGTTTCAGAAGCGAGACTCGTATGCGGAAGGGTGCGTCTGGCCCAAACAGCGGATTGAGACAGATGACCATATGTACATTTGTAATAGGGTTTATCAAACACAACGGACACTAGAACCATAACAGTAGCTACTATATCCCCAGAAGTTGTGATTCGACTCTCACGAAGATGTTTTGCCTTCCGACACAACAGATCCGACTCTCAGAGGGCAACTGAATACTGATGTTAAAACATTTCAAGACTCTGGATTGCCTGGTTCTTGACCTTGATGACGAGCCATCCCACTGATCAGACGGGTTTGTGACTAGCTCTGACATCGGAGTAGATCAAGATCATTGGGTGATTCAACTTGATGTTGAGTCACCGATTTGGAATCACCTTACGGCCGACATTTTAATTATGGGCACGAGGCGGGAATAATTTGAACACTGGATGTAACGAGGAGAGGCCGAAGTTGCTCCTGACCGATCCGTGGTCCGCCGCAGCCTCCCCGTTTCTGCCGCGACTGACGTTCAAGTATTTCGGCCCAAGGTTTCCAAGCCGGGTGAACCCGAGCAATGTCTCCCTTCCCCGTCCCAATCGCCCCGCTTTATGGCGCGCTCTACCTCTCCTCTGTCATGTCTACGGCTTTCTATGGTGTGTTATGCATGCAAATGTGGGTACGGTTTCGGCACTGCGCATGTCAGTGTCTAATTTGCTGTATAATCAGGTTCTTCTATTATATTCAGTAAGACCACATTTCTCTGTACCGTTTGGTTGGCCCAACCTCCGCTTCCAGCTACCAGGATGACCCATCACCCACGAAAGTTTTTGTAAGTCTTCGAACAAGTCCAGTGCAAATGATGTCTTTCACACCTTCCCCAGGTGGCAGCTTTGTGGTGCGGTCACTGTTGTTTGACTTTATAACGATGCTAAGGCCTCACGACAGGGCAATGAACACGATTCACGAAGGATTAATCATCAGCGGAAGTAAGTCTCAAACTTGAGCAGACCAAGATGTCTCTTTTTTATGGTCTCCACATAGCATTCAAATACATCATGTTTGGCCTGACAAATCCGTTATCATTCATTAACGCAATTCCGTGAGTCGCCTCTGCCAGTACTGGTGCTTTACACCCTGAAGATGAACTTCTGGCAGCGAGCTCATCGTAAGTTTGACCTTCAATGACATAAGAAGTTCCACCAATAAGTCATAGGTACAACTAGTTTTCCTGGTAAACATTTAGCTCTTGTGCGCAGAATGACACAGTTGACGCTATCAAGACATCCGTTGCACTTCCCACGCAAGGTTTTTTCGTATACCGAATTTACAAATGTATGTCTTGATTTTCTAGCCGTCTTTTCCTTTATTCAGAGTAATTCAGTCAGCGATAAGAGTCTTGCGGCACCACTTATTTGGGTAGGGGATCTACGTGTAGGTCGCTTCACTGTCGACTGAATCTCATGATTTAGATGCCACTAGCGATTTACCAGTTCGGTGAGACTCTTCCAAACGCTGTGCGGTGAAACTAAACATTTTCATTTATGCATACCAGCGGCTTCTTTCAGTGAGTCGTCAGTGGCACTTATATCAACAAACGCCAATGAATCCAATCTTAGTCTATGTCACGAAAGCGCTATATAGTGAAAACGGGTCGTCAGTCGGCTTCATTTGTGCCACCTAACAATCAATTCAGTGTATTCTTACAGCGTTCATGTCGTTCCGTTAAGAACGATCAGCGATAGATTCTTCACGGTAAGCTTATTTTCGCAGACATTCAGAAGAAGAAGACTTAATAATCCATGACAGGCCCTATCCGTCTCGTACTGCTCCGTTGCCGCCGGTGTCGACGTGCTGATCGCAACATTTCTGACGTATTTACTGTTCCGCAAACGGGAGTCCGCAGGTTTCAAAAGGTAAATGAAACGATGCCAATCATTTTCTCACAGTTTACCTGCCTGAAAGCACTGCGAAAATTCTGGAACGCCTCACGTTATTCGCAATCAACAGTGGGATCTGGACTGCCGCTTTCTCCCTCCTGACTGCCATCTTGGTACGTTATTTCACGCAACGCTCTGCCAGCAATTCGTCGCCATGAGCAGGAATGATACTACTTATACGACAGGTGCACGTTTTATCGACGAATCTAATCTATTCCATATTCTCTATTCCACTATGTTCGATTTACTGCAACACACTTCTCGCCAATCTGAACGCCAGGAGATACATTACGGACGGAACAACAGACAATGTTAACACAGACATATCAATGAGCCCAACGCAAGCAAGTATCAAGTTCAGCGCATTTGGCCAGTCTCGAGTCTGATCTCGTCTACCGAACCGGTTCGATCTCACGATCCCTGGTGGTTGTCATTCTGGACTGACATAATAATGACCATTCTAGAGGTATTATATAAAAAGCTACCGAGCCGGCGAGGTTTTAGGCTCGATAAAATGTTGATTTCGCTGATATGAATCGTTCATTCTGACCTGCCTCCCTGGAATTCTCGTCGGAGATCTCTCTTTCATATTGGTTCACTACTGCGTAGTGTCAGATTAGCTAGTTCAGTTGGATGTTTACTCTCGCCTTTGTGTATTCGGCAATCTCGATACATGAAATTTCCATTACGGTATTCTTCGCCGGGCGGCAGTTTGACGCGCCACAAGATAAAATGCGAGATATCACGAGGAGCGTGAGTTGAACAACAGATCAGACACTTGGCGTGAAGGAGGAAGCACATACACTGGTGTGTTTCTAGCTAACCATCAGGCTTGCAAAACGTCAGAAGCTTCAGGCGCTTGGTCAACCAAGTTATGTGCATCTGTCCAGATGAAGAAAGAACGCTATCTAGTGGCAGTGGTGACTCGAAGAGCTATCGCTGAACGAACGACGACTGCGATAAACGAAACGTCCAAACGACGCGCACCCTGGAGAGCCAGACCTTGGTCAATAATCGAAGCCTTGGATAATCCGTATGTGTTGCGTTTTGGCCGACGCGAAGTTTCGACCACTAACTTATAAAACTGCAAGCAATGGGACCCGGAAGGCGATATAGAAGATTTACTTTCACGGATATTAGTAACGGGTCATCTTCGTAGAAACGGGGGGCATAATAAATGTGACATTACTAGATGGGGATTCGGAAACGCCTTCTGGCAGTTGAGCTCAGGCTTAAGGAGCAGCGGGTGAAGCTGTAGGTGTAACAATACATTTTTTTACTGGCGCACGCCGTGGAGCGGACAACTAGGACGGGTGAAACAGACAGACTCAGATTCACTCGGTCCAGGTTTCCAAATTCCTGAGGTGGGGGAAGGAACAGTGGGATTGAAAACAGTGTAGTTAGCTCGCATGATATGCATGGTCACTCACCAATCATCCTTAGTATCATGACACGAGCTAGGAGATCGGGATCTGGGTGCAGTGAAATGTGATTGAGTTAGGTCCCGGTGAATGAGGATTCCACGAGTAACTTGAATGACCCATGCACCAGTGCACATCTACATAAATGTTCACATTCTGACCCGCGTGGCAAGGGGGAAATGCTATCCCGATGGTCACTTCTGCACTGTGCATGGAAACTCGAAAGTTGAAATTGAAAGTTGAAACCAGTAATTGATTGCGGAACTCGACTGCAGCCACCGTCTGGTCGGGAATTACCGCGGTCTAGATATCAACTCAGTTCCTGGTGATTCAGTGACCCACTACTAAGCGCAACCAATACCATGGATCCACCTGACCCTCCGAAGAAATCTATCAAAAGATCGACTCTATTGACAAGACTAGCACATGCGTCCGCACCGTTCCTGTCAACCTATCTTTTGATCCATTTGTCTGCACCCTTGCTTGCCAACGTGGGGGGCTCGCACTTGTCCTCCAGTGTTATGGTGCGTGTCAAGGGCGTTCTTGACCCACATTGTGAGGTTTGTAAGATATACTAATCATAAGCCGCTACCCCGTGTGCGACGTAACTAGCTCTTGGGAAGAGAGTACTACCAAACCCCGTTCGGAGAGAGGTATCTTCTTCTCACCCCGTTCGTCATACACGTCGCGTCGGGCGTCGCACAAAGGCTCTTCATGCCAGCATCCAAGCAGCCGCGCAAACTCACGAGCACGCTGAGCCTCGCTGCCTATACGTCCCTCGTCTTCCTGCCCATCCACGTCATCACACACCGGCTCGTCCCGAGCGACGGCTCTTCACCAATCTTTGCGGTCGGACCTGCCGAGCTGGACTATGAGTTCGTGAAGACTGGCCTGAGTCAGTTTCCGTGGCGCAGTTGGGCACTGTATGCGGGGCTAGTGGCCAGTGTGTTGGTGCATACCGTAGAGGGGGCGAACATTCTGCGTGCCACGTGGCTCGGCGCCCGTCGACTCTCGTCGCGAACGCGGAAACTTGTCGCGGGTGCGGTGGCGTTCCCTGTGGTGTTGGGACTTTGGACGTTGTCCAGGGAACCTCTGATGGCGTTATCGTCTACGATAGAGCGCTATAGCGCATGCTTCACGACGTCATGGGTGTATCGAATATAGGGCGTACATTTCAAGTAGGTAGCACGAATGTTGCTTCAGAGTCCACCGTCTTACTGTCAGAAGTTACATGATATACTAAGCGAACCGCGTCCGTTTCCCAATGAGTACAACTTATAACCCTCACGCAATAGAAGAAAACGTCCTTGTGAGCGTGTATCAAGTGAAAATCGAATTATCGAACTCCCTCATCCTATTTTCGTTGGTAAGCATCCCTAGCGACGTGAACGAACGGACAGGACACGCACCTACGTCAACCCACAATAGGACACGTCAACTTCAATTGACGTGACCTCAACTCTCCCGAGCTCGACTGCCAAGCCGCCTGTCAGCGTGTTCATCGCTTCCTCAGACAGATTAAACCCGTCGAGGGCAACGTCGACCGCCAAGACGGAGAGCGTCGTGTCACCATATGTGAGGTTGTAGCACGTGCCGCACGCAGGCGAATCCCAACCGGTCACGGTGTATGCCCCTCCGACATTGGGGAAGTTGGGGAGGGATCCGAGGGTGGAGTAGCCTTTAGTGATGAGACCATTGACGCCGTTGGAACAAGCGACTGAAGTCAACGAGAGAGATGCGTCGTCGTACGTCGTGTCGTACGAAAGACTCTCCGTCTGTGCAAAGGCGGGCAGGGCGAATGCGAAGATGGCAGCAGCGAGAGATACGAACTTCATACTGGTAGTGATGAGGCGAATTCAGGAGGTGGGCTCAGTCCGTTGGGTGTATAGGTCAATGGAGAATAGACTCACTACAGATTGACCATTTAAATGTTCAATAATGGGCGCGGCAACACAGCTACTGCACGATAAAACTTACCTCCTCACCAGTGGACAGCCCATTCCGGGAAGTCAACACGCGGCAGAAAGGTCAGCTGAGTGAGCGAGACGGTGAAGGGGGACCGTTGTCGGGAAGATGTAGCCGGGAGATCAGCTACAAGGAAGTAACCTGTTGGATAGAACACTGGCAGAGGAAGGCAGTATAGGGCAGCGGCAGCCACAGACCTCGGCGCGGTCATCATCCCATGCCCATTGTTCTCATGACGGTGGCTTCTCCCCCTATGCCACCCTGCGCGTGATGCTCCTTGGGGAAGATTAGTGGTCACCGGAAGAGTTTCCTGTGCTGAAACTTGCCCAGACTAAAGTATCATGGCGAGCTGGCAGCTAAAAATGGTCACATGGTAAACCTTGTGATCAGCTGTCCATAACGCCGCACAATTATCTTAGATCTGGGAATCGATCATATCGTGCAAATTTCAAGGAAAAATAAACAGTCAACATCGTCCGCCTTCGCCGTGGGTACAACCTAGACACTAACAGCAGTCAATGCATCGTGTCTCAGTGAAGGAACGAAGGTGATGAAGGCGATCGGAGATACGAGAGAAGAAAATAAAACAATGCAGTGACACAATCCTAAAGTGTAAAAAGGTTCATCAAGGTCTGCCAGCAAAACCCTGAAGGCTTGATTGTCCTTCACGTTCCTAGATAAATTCCGCCAAGGCCCGGAAGATTCTATTACGCTAACGCGCGGAATCTCGAACGTGGGGCATACGGTGGATCATGCCAGCTTGAACGAACGACGAGAAGGATCTAGTGGGTCTCTACTAAAGAGCCTGCATGATTGAATTTCATGACTACGATCAGTATTTCTCCAGATGCAGGGCAAGTGGGTTGCTTACATCTGGGTTGGTATGTATGCCGCATGCGGTCTTTGGCAGCTGAGTCGCTGTAATTTCAACCTCTTGAGGGCCATTAGTTTGACCGCCAGTAAGCCGATCCATGGCCTCCTGCGAGAGAGCGAATGTGTCATTGGCACCGCTGACGTTGTTAATGACGGTGCAGTTGATAGACGAGGGGATGCCGTTTGGGCCGGTGTATGTGATATTCCAACAGGTGCCGCAGTACCGCGAATTCCATCCTGCTATAAAAGTGGACCCTCCAATGAGGGGGAAGGTGGGGAGGTCATGAAACTTGGTATATCCGTCGGTGATCAGACCGTGGTCGCCGTTCGAGCAGGCGACATCGGTAAGGTTCTGGTTCCCATTGTCGTATAAATCATAGACCGTCGCCTCGTATTTCACGGTGTAAGAGAGCGAGGAAGTAACGAGGGCGAGTATGGCAGCGAAAGGAAGGAGTCTCATGATGCAGAAAAGCTGAACAGTTGGGAGTGGGCTGACAGACTTGCAATATCCTTGGCTTTTTAAATCTCTTGATCTCCCGATTTGAAAATGACTTCCGGTTGCCTTTGTTAGGAATGTCACTTTCAGTAATTCGAGAGAATCACTTACCGACAGTCATGCCGACGGCGATCGGTTGAAACGTTGACCGGTGCGCGTAAGGAAGCATAGCAAACACGACGCCGAAACATTCAGGCTGCTTTTTTTTTGCAAACCGCATCACTCGAATACACCAGATGAACAGGGTGAGTTGAAAAAAGTGCGCAGATTCCGGTGTCGAGAAAGTGGTCCTCAGTCTTCACGATTCCGCAGACACGTCACCAAACATCCTTCCAACGTGTGTCAACCGTCGTTTCAGTTCGCGGATACGGTAGCCATAAATCTTGCTGGCCGCTTCCCTTAGAAGCGACCAAAAAAAGATAAGACTACGCCGTTACGAGGGCAGTTCAAGTAATGCATGGACCGACAACATGAACCGACAATCAGAATTATAGTCTGACAGCTCATCGCTTTTATACAGCTTTTATGGGACATTTGATGAATATTTCGTGAGGTGGGATGAATCTACAAATTCGAAGTCCGGTAGTGTTGTCACCGGGCACGATGGAACCTGCTACGAGTCGGGGTCAACATTTCCACAGAATTTGATCAGGTGTAGGGCGACGTATGCTACGCTTGGCGGTTACGGACCTATGGGTGACGTGCACAGATAAGACGTTATTTAAACTTCGAAGCCAAGTCCACGCATACACTCGACGTGCTTTTTGATCAGCTCCGCACACCTGCCTTCATCGGCTCCGTGTTCCAGAAAACATGAATCGCGAGCAGATTTGGTTTCCGGGCAAGCACAGCATCTGACAATTGTAATCAAAATGGAGGAGGCTAATTTGTACGAGGAGATGCATACGGCTTCAGGCCCTCGGGATTTAAAGGGTTCACCTTCGGGTTCGTCGGGCTGCGTTTCTCCGACGCACTAGCTGGAGTGGGCTCAGGTGTCGTCCACCAAGAAGCAATCTGTGAAAGAGGCTCAAAATGTCCCAAAATGAACTAATAAACAAACATACTGCGGAGAACATGGTGAATTCTGAGACTCGAGGAGCGAATTCGTGCTACTTACTACCGTGACACGGTAGTCCCGGGTTAGGAACTTTCTGAAAGTCCGACTCACTCCGGAATTATGGTCCTGTCAAAATCACGTGACGACAACTTCAATTTAGCTTGTCAATACTTGTACTGTCATGTCGCTAAGGGTGCCTCAGGGTGCCAAGCCATAGTCCTCGACTCGACTCCACGTCCACGAACGCAGGCGCCTGCGACCTCACGGGACGTTATCAACCATGGCGCCAGCAACTAACATCCTACGCGCGCTGAGTTTCGCATCAATCTTTTTTTCCATCACCACCGCACAATCTTGCACCAATTATGGTGTATCTACCGCGTCCGGTTGTCTTTGTCCCCTGGGATTTGGTGGGGAAAATTGTTCTCAGGCGGCATGTGGGGGTACTATTTTTGATGGCTCCAATCGTTCTCTCACACCTCCCTCGGCTGCTTTTGGCGGGTTTCCCAACCTGACTTCCTCGGGCTGTTCGTGCACCAATGGATGGACTGGGGTCGGCTGTAACGTCTGCACGGTTTCATCTGCCTGTCAAGCTGCATATGCTACCGTGAACGGTAATGACAGCACCAGCTCCACCACCGCCCAAGGGTCGGGTGTTAACGACACCTTGGTGTGCAACACCTCTCCGACGGTATGGGCAGCGGGCGAGCTTAGCTGCCAAGTTAACGTACGTATGCTCGCGCTGCTGAGGAAATGCAGCCTGCTGACTTCTTTTTAGAACCCGACACTACAAGCGCTTTACCCCTTGCAGTCCACGCTGAATATCCAACGGACCCTCAATGCGTCGCTCTCTCCATTGCAAAATGTCTCTGGCGCGCTCCTGTCCCCCAACAGCGCTCCAATGGTGTATGCTCAGCTGTTCTACGCCGGCGTCGAACAATTCTACTGCAGCGCGTCGTCGTGCACTCAAACTTCCACGAATACCACAGATACCTGGACCTGTTCCACTCTACAGTGTCAGTGTGTGGCGAACACATCGTTTTGCGGAGCCGTTGTCCTGTCCAATTTGACAAGCACGATCGATTCACTGTCAGGCCCTCTATCTATCGTTTGTGACAACACCAACACGTGCCACTTCCAGCAACCGGTCCTCAATAATCTATTCGGCTCGGATGGGCTTGAACTGCAGGGTTGTGTGTTTGGGGAGTGCGTCACTCAGGCCGTAATTGACTCGTCCAACGGCACATTAGCATCAGGCCAGACTGCAGGTTCGAGCTCACTCAGTCCCGGTGTCATCGCTGGTCTGGCAGTCGTGGGTGGATTAATCGGGATTGGGTTGGCTGGCGTCGTATGGGGATGGATCCTTCAGAGATCTGCCCGAAAACGGCCATTCGATGGCGGCCGCAACGGTGGAGTCGACGTTCGATGGACGAATGTTTCATACTTTGTTCGGTCCTCCGGCGGTGATAAAGCGATCTTGGATTCCGTCAGTGGTCACGTTGCTGCTGGAGAGCTTATGGCAGTCCTTGGTCCCAGTGGTGCTGGAAAGACGACGCTGGTGGAACTGATTGCGGGAAAGGAAAAATCAGGGTTGTTCACCGGCTCGATCACACTCCCTCCCTTGGCAAATGGACGTCGGCCTCGCGTTGCGTTCGTCCCTCAAACGGACATCCTACCTGCCGTCCTAACGGTACGGGAAGCACTTACCTTTGCGGCGTCTCTGCGACTACCTGAGTCGTTGTCTCCTGAGAGGAAGGTTGCACTGGTATCAACGATCATTTCGAAACTTGGTCTGGAAGATGCCGCGGAGACGAGGATTGGGGCAACAGACGGGACAGGTCGTGGAATTAGCGGAGGCGAAGCGCGGAGAGTCAGTATTGGCCTCGAATTGGTTGGATGTCCGGATATATTGGTGTGCGACGAACCCACGAGTGGCTTGGATTCAGTGAGCGCACGGCGCGTCGTCAATGTCCTTCAGGAGGTCGCTCGGGGCGGTACTGGGCTGTTTGGCTCGGAAGTAGAAAGGAATCAAGGCGTCGCGGTCATTTGCAGTGTACATCAGCCAAGGTGGGTCGTTAATGTTCAATCGTGGCCGATCCGTGATCTGATATCGTCTTTGCAGCTCGCGTCTTTACCATTCGTTTGACTCGGTTCTACTTCTCTCACGTGGGCGAGCGCTGTATTCCGGGCCAGGGGGTTTGGCTCCTGCGAGACATTTCATGACTGCTCGCGACGCTGGAATCGAGGGGTCGGAAGTCCCTCCTTACGAAGAGGGATACAATGTTGCCGACTATCTTCTCGAAATCGCGAGCGCTACGGTTGGCCCAGCTGACGCAGCGTCAAGCCATACGATCGCGAAAGGTAAACATGATGAACAGCTCGAAACCACAGCAGGGCACAACTCTGAAAAAGTGGGACGTACCGATGTGGAGGCTGCGATCACTCGTGATCAACATAATTCGGGAGCATACGCGACAACTTTCCTCACGCAGTTCCAAGTACTATGCGGGCGCGAATGGAAATTACTGCGTCGGTGCGCTATCCTTTCTCTGCCTCCCCCTGAGCAACTTACAGATGGTTTGATTAGAGATAAGTCGCTATTCCTTACCCATTTGATCGTCTCCGCCATCTTGGGGGCCTTCTGCGGTGCGGTTACTGGTGTCCAGCATGACTTGGTACTGAGATTATCGTATCAGGTGGACTGTATTTCCACACGGGGCTGACTATCGCTGGGTTCCAGTCTCGTGTAGGATGCCTGTTCTTCTTGGTATGTTCTTCACCCGTCTTGACCGACTACAACATTCTGAAAGAGGTGTAGGGTTCGCTCATCGCCTTTTCGTCTCTAAGTGCCTTGTACAACATTGTTGAAATACGACCGCTCTTTGTTCGCGAGCGGTCTAACTCGTATTACAGGTTACTCTTGTTATAATGCCCTCGGCTGGCAAAGCTGACGTTTACTTACCAGTCCGACGGCCTGGCTTTTATCCCGTTTCTTTTTCGATGTCATACCACTCCGCATCCTTCCGACGATCATTGTGTCAACGATGTTTGTTAATTCAACCTGACAGGCTGAACTCTGAGTATTGACCTTTCTTCCCAGGACCTACTGGATGGCTGGGCTCGCTCACGATGCATCCCACTTTTTCAAATTCTTGTTCATTCTAGTCCTATACACTCTTGTCATGACTCTTTTCGTGCGTGTGTTCTTGCCAAGCGCATCTTTGACCTTTTCACTCATCAACTGGCAGAACTTTCTCCTGGCCACACTCTTTCGCAATGGGGGTATTGCGATTCTTGTTTCCGCTCTCACGGCATTATACCAGATGACTTATGCCGGGTTCTTTGTTCACCTGACGTCCATCCCACCAGTGCTACGATGGTTGCAATGGTTGTGTCCTCTCAAGGTACGGTTCTGCCTTGCGCACAAGCCCTTGTTTTCTCAAGTTCGTTCATGTTTCAGTATGCCCTTGAGGCGCTCTCTGTGAACGAAGTAGGATCGGGGCTCATGATTGTGGACGTGTTACAAGGCGTCCCAATCGAGTTTTTAGGTTATGAGTGTTTTTACCTTCCCTAGGGAGCGCTAAACCCTAGAAAATTTCCTTTTTGGGACTGGGGTTCCACTTTAGGAAGGACCCTGGATCAATTTTTATTGTAATATACATGTATCTGAGTGCTTTGGATGCTTCTGTGTGTGTGGCTGTGTGGGAAAATGTCGGAGACCTTTGCATGCACATGGGCGTCCTGGACGCCCGTGCTGGCAACAGCATCCATGGGAACATACTTCCATAAAGGGTATATATACTGAATGTAGAACAATGTTACAAGTACAAGTCATGCAAATGTAGTGTGTGTGGGTGGGAAAATATCGGACACATTGAGATGGCTGCGGGCGTCCTGGACGCCCACACTGGGCACACACATCCATGGGAACATACTGCCATAAATGGTATATAGATTGAAA
>JBBPLP010000472.1:0-20491 GCA_038089875.1 Fistulinella prunicolor
TCAACGCGGCAGAGAGCCGCTGTGATGCGTTGATTGTTCTCGCCGACCTAGATGATGTAATTCATGCCCCACTTCCCGACTTCACTCTCAAGCGATCCGAGGGGCTTCAGACATCACTGAAGAGTATGCTTCATCGAGAAGGGAAACCTTTGCGGCTAGATCATACGGACAAATGGAAATCCATGTTATCCACATTGTGGAAATCTGTCGTCAAGCCAGTCCCGGATGCCCTGAAAATTTCGGTGCGTGCAGTTGTCACCTGACTTTGCAATTGCTTCATGAGTCGCTCACATCACGGAACAGACTCCTAGGAGGTTGTCGCGCATTTTTTGGTGCCCGACTGTGCTCTTCACATTCCTTCCTATCCATGCTGCTGGCTTGTACGACGAGGAGCATTCACAGCCTGGGCACAAGTTGTCCGATTTTGTTGTCTCCTCGTATATCCCTACCCTCAGCATTCTCGCACCCTCACCCGATCTTGACGCCGCCGCAGCGGAGATCTCCATTTTCTTACTGTCCGCCAGCCTCCGTCGGATGGCCTATCTCCATTTCTGGGTGTAGATGATGAGCTGAAATACATCGAGGCAGTAATCCGGGCCTCTCCGTCAGCACGAACCACCCTTGTAAAGTCCTCTATCGGAACAGTCGAGGAAGTCCTTGGGCTGATGAAAGAAGCAGACTGGGTCCACTTCGCATGCCACGGAATCCAGGATGCCGACAATCCAACCGACAGTGGACTTTGTCTGGCCGATGGACGCCGCTTGAAATTGTCCAACATCATCGCGTGGTCACGTCCGCGTGGTGGGCTTGCTTTTCTCTCTGCGTGCGAGACCGCGATGAGTGACAAGAGTCTCTCCGATGAGGCCATCCATATCGCGGCAGGAATGTTGTTCGCTGGTTACGGGGGTGTTGTTGGAACGATGTGGCCGATTAGCGACAGGATCGCGCCTCGTGTAGCCAAGGACGTATACGAGCAGCTCTTTCGGAGCGGTATGAGACCGGACTCTCAGGAGGCTGCACGAGCGTTGCAGGATGCTGTTGGACGTCTTCGTGACGGCGGCGCGTCATTTGAGGAGTGGCTTCCGTTCATCCATGTAGGTCTCTGGAGTTAACTTAGGGTTCATTTAGCAACGTGCCCGTCTTGTTGTTTTATACCGCTACATTTCGTGATCGAATATTTTATTATTACCAATTCCATCTCGTCTACCTTGTGCAACACAATTATCATAAACCTGTCCCTAAAGGTCCAGGAATATTCGCAAGTGTCCAATTTTGGTACTATGCGTTGTTGAAATGTCGAACCGTGTTGTTTGGTATGGCATTGCCACGTACCCAGGATTGTGCGATCGTGCATGCAGAGATATGATTTTAACCATGTCAGAGGAATGAGTCTCCCTGCCAAGCAGTGGCCTGCCTCTACTCGCGATATATATCGATATTATTAATGAACGGATACCTCATCCAAAGGTGTTTGTTCTCTAAACGTCATGTTCACGTCCCGCCACCGCCGGAATGTGCATTCTGAGACAGATTAGGACCTTCTCAGATGATGGCCAAATACTGAACACACGGCTTGAAGTGGACTTTTTCACCGGGAAACTTGAATGATGTTCCGGTGGATTGAAACCGTGTCCAAATCTTGTCCCAGCTTGTCAGTCACTGGATGAACGGAGATACCACACTTTTCTCAGTATACAAGCACGTTCACATGCGCAAGCCGCTTCCCCGTGTTCCGCGCCGGTGTAGAGAACCGGTGCTTATTAGCAGGAGGATGTCGGATCCCGTTTGTAGGGACTCAAACGTAGTTCTGCAGATCAAAGTCTCGGTCTGCTTCAGGTTCTCCTTCCGTCGTAGGTATTGTGAACGTTTGAGCCCTCGTAGCGACTTGAAGTTACAGTAGCAGTAGAATCTCCGAATGTAGAATCGTTCGTTGGACTCGTCGGAAGGATTCGGCTCGATGAAGGCTCTGGCTAAAGCAACAAGTGCGACTGCGAGCGGCAGCAGAGTAGTTAAATATTGTTGTCGTAGCAGTTCTGGAGTCAACCGGAGATACCACTGGTACCTGTTTTATTACGTAAGCTGAAACTCGGTTCAGCCCCGAGGCTGCGGAGTGTCCCCAGCCCCCACCGTATGGTGTTAGTCGGGACGCGGGGTTTTCGTCAAGAGTTACAACGATCAATCTCGGCTCATTAGCAAGGACGCTGCCTAATAACCTACCGCACGAGGAGAGCGACATGTCCGACCCAGTGGCTTCCAAATCTTCCTTTCTCTGCATGTACATGACGAACCATCCGGATACCCTGGTTGCCTACGTCAAACATTTTGGCAAAATCCCCGGGAATGTGACCTCTGCTGAGATGAAGTCCATCGACTCTAAGGTAAGTTGCAACACAACTGGTTCCAGAACCAAACCAATATCATCGTGTAACAGGGCATGAACCTCTCATACACTCTCAAAAGTGGCGATGTTGGCTCTGTCTACGTCAAATTTGACCCACCGCTTGCTGGCTACGAAGAAGTCAAGCCGAGATTACTTTCCATGAAAGCTGATGCGCAAGAAGCGCTCGGAATGGTGCGGTCATACTTCCCATGTTCTTGCGCTTCTAGCTATTCCCTCGGTTCGCGTGCTCACGCTTGAATTTCAGCTTCAAACTCCCAAGATAACATCGTTCCGCTTTCCATCTCGTACCCAGGGCGTTGTGTACATGCTTCTTGTTTCGGCATATTTCAGCTGGGCGCCACCTCAGGGAACTCCTCTCCCACCTATACCCGCTAATATTACCGACCTGGTGTTCACGCCTGCGCGGACAGTCTTAAGTGTGGTTGGCTTCCAGCCATCTATGAAGAGCATTGTCTTATTCACAGCCGCCGTACATGGTTTTGAAAGCCTATATACGTGGTATCTTTGCAGACGATACGTCCATGGACCATTTGTCACAGTAAGCAGACCCAATTATACTCTCCCTTTCCGTACTGTGAACCATTCACCACAACAGGCAGCGTATATCTCCGCAACGCTCGTCTTTGGCTTCCCAATCTGGCGCGATCTTCAGAAGAGAGTGCAGGAGAAACGCATCGAGAGTGTGATGAAAGCAGAGTAAGAATGCTGAACTTATTTCAGACCACATAGACTGCTCGACCAAGTGACGGTATTTCTGACTTAGCGACATGCTGAGGATGGCAGATTTCTGCAGAGTGTAGACATATCTTGTTCCATGTGTCCGTACGTGACATGTGTAACATGCTTAACGATTTCTGTTCTACTGGTCTCTCAAAGAGTTGTCTCTCAAATTGGAAACCCAATGCTCTCCACATGGTATTCGGTCGCTGTCGCCTGTGATGCACGTTGTCGGCTAGAGAGTTATCGTCTGGGTCGTTTGGGGATAAGCTTCATTTCACTTGATGCGAGGGGACAGCAACAAAGACTTGGGCTGTGCCCGAACGATGCTTTTGAATGATGTGGAGCACAGCCCACGCTTTGACAATGTTCTCATTGGTCACTTGGTCAATTCTGTCTTTGCTGTGCTGTAGACATGGGAATGAGTTGAGCTATTAATATTACCACCTTCGAGTATCAGCAGGGCTCCGCTGCCCTGCAACAGTGGCGGCGGTGGCGCTTGTGACTTGATCAAGGATGCCGTTGATCGCGACTTGTGGTCAAGGTTGACTGGCGATGTTCTTGACTTTACTTCCCGCGGCTAACAGTTACTTCCGCTTGCTGCGTTTCACGTTGCCCCGAGTCGGGGAGCGATGAGCGGGTGAGAAGCTCATTGTATGGTAATCTCGGTTGAACGGGAACAACGCATCGCTTTCCTCGCCTATGGTGCATGGTCGGACGCGGACGGTATGGCATCGCCTTTTTCCACTCACATCCGACCGTCGTAGGCCATCTGGACTAGGCTCTGAGACTTTGTGATTGGCGTCAAGGCACTGTACTAATAGTACGCCTGCGTTCCTGGGAGATGTAATTAACCAGCGTTTATGTCTCATTTATGATGGATCGATGATATCCGGAGGCAGCGACTTTGGTGCTGATGTAATGACGGCACCGGATCACCCTGACGAACCCAAGAAATGCGCTGTCAGCACAGCACCGTACACCTTCCCAACCATCATCCTCACATAGAGACCGGCATCATTCAGCGCCTGCAATATAAGCAACACCAAGAGGATGCGTCAAGTCAGCTTGAGGCTCTCGGTTGACATCCCTCCGTCTTTCTTCCCCCTTCGTTCTCGTTGATTGATCCGGGCTGGTACCCGTGATTGTTATATCGATTCACGCTCACTTTTTCAACCTAACATGTCTCGTGTTTATATTACCCCTACGGAGGCCCTTCTGCAAGTTGCCAAGCAGTACCCATCCAAGACTGCGGTCAGGAGCGGAAGGGATCAATGGTCATACGCAGCCCTGTGGGCTCGTGTCAGGCAGATCGCTGACAAAATCGATGGCCTTGATGATGATGCCAGGAACCCAATAGGCCTTTTCATGGGGTCAGTCTGGCAGTCTCTTTTATTGATGAATGGAGCATCTAATTCTTCGCCTCAGCCTCGAAATCGACTACGTTGCTGCGGCTCACGCGATCTGGCTCACTGGCCGCACAGTTGTCTTTCTTTCCTCAAAGTGGACACCTGAGGTCCTCCAGGTTGTCCTTGAACGTGCATGCGTACACCTCATCCTGTTTGGTTGTTCAGAGCCACCGGCTGTATCGGGAGTCCGTGCCGTCTCAACATTATGTCTCGTCAAATCGGAACAGTCTTCGAGCCATGTTGTTCCCCCTTCGCCCTCGGAAGTAGTGGAAGTAGTCCCCCTGATCTGTTCCATCACCCCAACCAGCGGAAGTACCGGGGTGCCCAAGAGTATCGTTTATCCCATGCGCCGGAGCCTGGAAGTGCTTTCAGAAGAGTCTTCTACTCTCCTCCAACCCATGGATGGTCAATGGCTTCGCGGTGGAACGGTAAGCATTATTTGCATCCGATATTGATGTGAATTGCTCACGCAATGTACGAATTTAGACGTTCTTGCGCCCACTTTTCGAGATTCGGCGTTTCATGTTCAACCAGACAACCTTGTACCTCGATCCGTCGACTTCCGTAGCGGATCAATGCGCTGCCTTGTGCGAGGAGCTTGAATCGACACGCAACTCCCAATTACTTCGTGTTCACTTTACGCCCAGTGTCTTCCGCGCTTTCGCTGACTTTGCTCAAATGCGCTCTGGTGGATCTCAACTCCCAAGCGGCTTTAATCGCATCTACTGGATGGTCATTGGTGGTGAATCGCTGAGTATCCGTGATCTCGAGTTGGCGCGTGTTGTCTTCCCAAGTGCGACGATCGCCTGCAACTACGCCGTGAGTTCTTTTTCGCGCGGTCGTTTCCCAGAATTTTCTCATCGTTCGTGAATGTAAAGTGTTCCGAGGTCGGTTTCGCGGGTATCTCGCAGATGTTTATTCGCCCAACGGATCCCATGCCGTCTGTCATCTCGTTTGGAGCCACCCAAGGTTGCACAGATCTTGTCCTCCTCAACGAGTCACTTTCTGTCATCCCGAAGACAAATGATGGCGCCACTGGCATCGTCGCGTTCGTTACGAGCCAAAGCGCAACCCACTACCTGGCCAACGAAGAAGCGTCTCGTCACATGTTCCGCCCGTGGAACGGAAATGATATGCTTCTCTATACAGACGACATTGGTTGCATGCAGCCTGACGGCACCATTTCTATCCGCGGTCGTAGCTTGCGCAACGTCAAAATCAACGGCCTGTTCGTCGATCTGGACTACGTCGAGCGCGCATTGGCCCCCGCCTTTGACGACAAATCGCTCAATGTCGTTGGTTTCAAGCTCGTCAAGTCCTGCGTGTCCGAGAAGATCATTCTCTTTGCCAGCCCTGATACGACCGACGCACTCTCTGTCCTTAAACACGCTCGCGACTGCCTGCGTGCTTCTCACAACGATAATCTGGCGATGGTTGTCAGCTCCGTCCGTTGCATTGCGGAGATGCCGTTCAATGCATCCTACAAGGTCGACCTTGCTGCGCTCCAGAAAATGGCGGATTCCACCGAACCTCTCGCACCTGGCCTATCCGCAGAGCTCCCCGCCGTCGTTTCGTCCGCCTCCAAGGTCAACGCCCTCGCTGAGGAAATTGCAGCCGAGATTGCGAAGCTATCCAAGTCATCGGAAGTAGTTCCGACGGATATGCCGCTTCTCTACTCGGGTCTCAATTCCATCACCATCGTTCGCCTCTTCATGTGGCTGCAGTCCGAACACGAGTACGTGGAAGAGATGGCGCATTTGTTCGAAGAAGACATCACGCCTCACGCTCTCGCCCTCGAGATCATGGGAGATGAAATATCTCCCGAGTCGGACGTCGAGCGCCTCGCCGATGATATTTCTGCGCAGATCACGAAGCTGTCCAAGTCGCCCGAGACCGTCCCCAACGACGTGCCTCTGCTCTATTCGGGGCTCAATTCCATCACGGTGGTCCGCCTTTACATGTGGTTGCAGTGTGAGCATGGGTACGAGGAGGAGATGACGCACCTGTTCGAGGAAGACATCACCGCGCAAGCCCTTGCCATGGAGATCCTGGGCCGCGGCAATGATGACGAAGAAGCGTGGCAGGCGGAAGAGAACGGTTGTACGGAATCAGGCGACGACGCCCGCAAAGCTGATATTTGCGCGACTCAAGAATTTGTCTCCGCGGCCGTACCTGAGTGTCACTTGCGAGGCTCAGATGAGCTGGGTCACGAGGGCTCGGTTGGAGATGAAGCACCCAATGCACACGTCGCCGAGGTGGTAGTCGATGAAACACGCGATCCGGCAGACGAGAGCGCGATCTACCAATTCGTGGTCGTCGACGAGAGCGACAGCGACAGTGATTCAGATCGCGATCAAGTCGTCTTGCCGTACCGACGACAATCAACCCAAACATTCTTCATCGTCGACGCGGCCGACAGCAGTGACAGCGACTCGGATCACGATCACGGTCACGTCAAGGCTCACGCGCGGAAACCGGCTTCGCCGGTTGTCTCGTCGCGTCGACGCCGACTACACCCGATGACTCAACGTCCGTCATTCGCGGCCGATCTCAAGTCCCCTTTGCGGGGTGCGTTTGGATTTTCTTTTGAGGATGATGATGAGGAAGGAAGCGATGGCGCTCTGCCCGAGTCGCCTTTCTTCGGCTCGGTGGACGCGGCACCCTCGTTTGTGTTTTCGTCGTGGATCGTGCCGGTGCGGGATCAGTTGACGAGGCAGCCGTCGTTGGATTCGGTGCTCGCACAGGCTTTTCATGTCTGATCGAGACGATACGAACTGAATTGGGTTGAATTAAGCTCAATACGACCCCTCATGATGAAATGAAACCATATGTTAGCTTTGTATATTGCTAGTACGCTATGCTGTATTCGATCGCGGAATAGTAACCATAATACAGACGCGAACTCGTTCTTTTCCGTTGAGCATTTCCCGTTAGCTTGACTGGCTGGGCGATGGCCTTTATCTCCCGGAAATAAGTCTCATTGGCGACAGTTGCTCAGAAACGAAGAGGGTGACCAGGAACCGGAACTGCGTTGTATGTGTCCTGTTAACTCAGCCAGATGGGGTACTATTTTCACTTGGAGATCGGCTTTTGTCGGAGCGTGGGCGAGGAGATCTGCGTCTTCAACCTGGTTGGACGACTCTCATGAGGCCGAATATTCAGGCGATCGAGGGAACGAGGCGACTGATCCTCTTTTTGGTTGACAGGACAGTCTGGCGATAATAGATGTACTGTATATCCCCTTGTTGCAAGAACGTGCGGGTTGCCTCATCGAGCATACGGGAATGCAAGGCACGACGATTCCCAAGACCTCAAGAGACCCAACTCTCAACGAGGCACGAACACGTGTTTGAAACATGACTATTCTACACATCGAAACTGGAGGATAAATTGCACTGACCAAAAGCAGGGCAGAAGACGAGATGAAAAAAAAGGATGAAGTGAAGTGAAAGTGACCTAATTGTCGGTCTTCTCTCCATACGCGTCCTCCCCCAGACGAGGGAGCTGTACGGTGACTTGGTAATGACGAAGCGCTTGGCTGAGGTAGTTGTACATTTTATCCAGCTTTTCAACGCGCAAGACGAACAACTGTGTTGTACACAGAACATGTATTAGTGGGACATGTATTAGTGGGACATGCTTTACGCTCAAGTAACCAAACGTCTTCTCACCGGCGATGCGGTATCATCCGCATACTGGAGGGAGCTCTTCAGCTTCCGCATGTCCGCTGTGATCTGAAAGACAAAGTTTACCGGACCCCATTTAGTATGATATCCAGTTCCTCGATGTAAAGAAGTGCAAGAACGCACCGCGGCCCATACGCTTGCAAAAATGCTTAGCTTTATGGTCACTTCGTGGATGAGCGGCTTCGCTTCATGCAGAGTAGATTCTAATTTCACCATTTGACTGAGACAAGCACTTTCCAGCTCGTACTCAGCCTTGGTTGCTTCGTACGCCGTGACGGCCACTTGATTGATCAGCCTAGGTGGTCAATTCCGATGGCGTATGGCTGAGAGAACGTACGATCGTACTGTCCCCGCTTTTCGATGAACTGAACTATAGAACCCATGACATTCTTACAGTTCATGCCGAAAGACTAGAGAAAAGGAAGCGAGTCGGTTTAAGTTGTTGTATTCCAGGCGTATCGACTGACTCACCCGAACGTCAGGGACCTTTGCCCAAAATGTAGGGGCCAAGAACGCAAGTAAGATTGCGACACCCGCGACAGCAATGTCCGCGGCAAGTTTCCAGCCCAATTCTTTCACCTGTCCATCACGTCAGGACCCAGTGGCAAAACATCAGGAACAGTCCACACCTCTTTGCTGAGGCTGATAAGAACGGTGGGGTGAGACTTTGGAAGATGGAAAAGTGTGTGACGTACACTTCCATGCGGGTTTTCGTACTACTTAGTCTATCTTTCAGGCCATCGACCATGATACTTTGCTCCCCAGTCTCAAGACCTTCGACGTCGCGAGAGAAATCGGTGATGTACGTGTCCAGAGCTCTGCCAAAGTCAAGAACTACAAACACATCCATGAGCACAAAGTCACACGACAAGGCCGAGCAACGACCCTACAATCTTGGCATAGTTTCTGCGATGGCTGCGATCTATCTTGGAGTACCTAAACCAAGGTGGGATGGGAAAAAATGATATAATATCATAATCTACCTTTACTTGCGCTTGAATAATTTCCTGTTTTTGCGAGCGGGACCTCTGTCGATCCTTCAGCGAGGGCAAGACATGTTCGCGAAAGTCTGGAAGACTAAGATAAACTGGAATGTCGGATGCCACGGACTGGAAGTCATACCGTCGACAGCGCCCTGTGCTTCTCCAGCAAAGTCCCTAGAACGCCAGATGAGGTCTTTGTATGTCTGTCTTTCTGTTGAAGCTTCACCTTGAAGCTCACGAGAGGGAACACCTACCATATAATGTTGATCCCATCGTGTTTCCAAGGCGTAACAAATGCCATAAATAGCGACACGCTTGTTCTGCTCGTTTGATATATCAGACAATCGCCTTCCAATGTTGAAGAAAGCTTGGTCTATAACAAGAGTTGCTGTACACAGCTTCTCGATTTCGAGAGAGAGCGCCTCTTCGGTTGGCAGGTCGCGAGCGACATTGGCAGGAACCTTCAGCGGCGTCGCGTGAGGACTCCGAGTCGGGTTCGGTCCAAATATTGTCGTCTGGTATGTAGCCTGCCAGGCGTTTTGAAAAGGCTCAGCAGGGGTATACGGATCATAGGCAGCATTACTATCTTGTCGTGTTCGGTATGAGGGGTGCGCGGCAGCCATCGATGAGTGGATAAGAAGTACTGTCGGATGTTTGAATGTCGGGTCGTTCGCTCCATTGACTTGCTGGGGGTGAGTTATATCCAATTTGTACGCATGTTCGAATATGATGCAACGAGGCGGCGCTGGGTGGCGAACGCCTTGCAGAAGTCGAACGAGAGAGAAGACTGATGGTGACTGAGAAGTCGACTTGCTGTAGATTAATTTACATCACCGTCACAAATTCACAATGTCACCGTGGATTCTGGAACGGCGCTCGATAACATTGAAAGAGCACGCATGTGTGCGATGTCTTCTGCCAGAGCCCCACTCAGCACTCGGACTTATTTACGACACTTTTGAGCGCATTTCTTGGAGATGGTGACTCGGAGTCATTGTAGCTATTTCTGTACAGGAACGTTTTTCTTCTTCTTTTTCCGCACCGATGCTCCTCCAGTAACTTCATCTACTGTTGCTGCTGCATCCGTTTTTTCACGTTGTGGTGTCGATGCCGATCGGGTGCCCGAATCAGGCTCACGGCGGCGCTTTTTGGTGGAAAAGTGACTATCCCGAGTTTGCTCTTGAGGATGGGAAGTGGGCACGCTTGGTTCGAAGGTTAGTGCACCGCCCGATGTAGACGACCGAGCATGGGCTCGTGGGACATCTGAAGAAGGCTCCGTGCTTTGAGCCACGGCGGTGGGGGACGTTGGCACCACTATCCTTGGTTCGGACAGAACCGTGCGATATGTTTTGCGCGTCTCTGAAAATAACAAATAAGGTCGAGGAAATCCAGGACTAAAAAGACCAACGGGCTCGCAAAACCAGGGATTTGGGAGTGACAGTGGACGCGTCGTGCGCCACATTTTGAGCCAAGCCAAGTAGTGTGATCCTGCATAAAGTTGAGACGAAGCAAAGCAAGTGTGGAGGGTAATCTCACAGATTCTGGATGTCCCTTGGTCCTCTATAATCACCATCTCCTATAACCCCGCCACTAACGATGATTCCCTTTCCCTTCGTGACTCGAACGACCTCTCTCGCAGCGGCCCACCAATTTCGTTTCGCCGTGAGCCCGGTGTCATTGACTCCAAGGCTGGTATGACTAGATTCAGGGTCACCGAGAGCACCCGCATAGTTGATTTCGAAAACTGCGCCATTCTTGATGGCGGTGCGGACGAGCGTGTGTTTGAGATGGAATGGCAGTCGTGGTAGGGTGAGGGGCAATGCAATGATGTGAGCTGTCAATGGCGAGGGTAGACTGTGCGTTAAGCATGCTGCAGAAAACGTAGCCGCAGTCGTAGGCGCGAGCGCAATGATGTCGTATGCATCAGCGATAGATGCATTGACACTCGTCTAATGAACGGGGAAGCGCGATCAGCACATTTTGTAGGAAGTGGGGTGGCAAGAAAGCACCAAACCGAAGCCTTTCTCACTCTCTTCATCGATGGTGATTGTCAAACGCTTCAGAAACACGACGCCGGTTCTGTTCTTCAGTTGGGGCAATAGTGTGTTTAAGATGTTGATATGCATCTTGGGGTCTATTTTCTTCTCGACTGTGTGGTTGAGAGCGATGACAGTGTATCCTACTGTGCTTGTAAATGTCAAAAAGAGACATTAAAGACGAAATGAAAGATTGACAATGGATGAGAAGATCAATGCGACCTTCGACAGCCGCAACTTGAGCAGAGGTAAAGACAACGGTGCCGGTGACTTGCGGTTGCTTTCCCTTGTTCTTTTTTGACTGTAGCGTGGCTCCGTGGCCCTGGTGGGCAGTAACAGGAACATTGAGGTCGAAAAACATCACAATGCCAGTCAATTCGGCTACTGAAACTTTATTGAGTATTCCTGGGCCTTCAGGGACAGGAAGTTTATGCTGGTGAACGACGGGGATTGCCGACTCAGCTAAATACGGGCATGAAGCAGGCGTCTTGCCAGTACCACCGCGGCGATCAGTCTCACGGAAACCTCAAGGCAACCTCAAGGACGTTCTACCTTC
Organism: Fistulinella prunicolor; assembly: GCA_038089875.1. Lineage (NCBI taxonomy): Eukaryota > Fungi > Basidiomycota > Agaricomycetes > Boletales > Boletaceae > Fistulinella > Fistulinella prunicolor. Next base: position 11,789 of record JBBPLP010000472.1, read on the forward strand.
CTTTACAGCTGTGTGATGAAGATAAGCATCTGATGCGATAGCGAAGGTCACATTTTAATGCAGACACGCCCTCCACATTGAAACACATTCCGCGTTCCCCGGCGACATGCTGATCAACAGGAGGTTCCAGCGTGGCTAGATGATTGCTTGAACGATGAAGTACTTCCCCAGCGGCATAAATCACCTCTCTTCGTGTTTCAGCCTACCTCATACAAAGTCCCTCCACTGCCATGTTCGTACCTGATGAGAGCCCACCCCCATCATACTCTGCTGTCGTAGCGGGCACTCTGGCCCAGTACGTTTCCGCTCCCGAACCTCCCATATGTGACATTACAACTCCAGCACAACAGGTCGCTCGAGTCTCTCGAGACCGCATTACCGTTCAGTCATTCTGACGATCTCGCTGCCAATATTCTGGCACTCACCTCGGAGGGACAAGCGCTCAACTCGCGCTTCAAAGGCATCCGCAATGTTGTGGGTGCCGAGTTCGAACACCAAGAAGCGGCGCTCGTCCTGTCCAAGGTTCGTCATTTGGAACGCTTGAACTGAATGGTCGCCGATCAAGAGGGATCTGATCAATTGACAGAGATTCGAGACATTAGTCTGGGAGTCGAGGGACATCGCAGGAAGTGCGCTTGTAGCCTTGAAAGGTTATCTCTTTTTTTTGATTGCGGTTCGAACGAAAACGATCGGCGCCTTGGTTTGTAGACTTCAACGAAATTGTTCTGGATTTCCTGTCAAAACAAGGCGTACCTGTAGAAGACAGGCTCAAGGAATTGGGAAATGTATACAAAGTAAGTTTGTGAAACCCCCACTGGAGGGGAGTATAGCATGGTATCTTGATGCTTCCTATTCAAGTTGTTGCAACGAGAGAAGAATTCAGCGACTAAGCAAAAGTCTTCTTTTGATTCTCTCGTCAAAGAATTAGAGGATTTTCTTCGGATGATCTACTCGGAATCAGATGCTCTAAATGTCAAAAGGCGGAGGCAAAACCACTCTGGGGGGAAAGGAGCCAGAAGTACCCGATCGTCACGGTATGACGCGATTCCGCCCTTGTCGATGGAAAACTCGCATGATAACCTAGATTGTTCTAGGAAACCAAGATCAGTGAGTCATGACCAAACCCGCAGAGCGAGTCCGAGAATTAGATTTATTTCAGCCCCTTGTCATACTACGCTCCAAGCCCTCGAGAGGTCTCTCTGCGGTCACCGCATCCATTGGTGCAACACCCCGTAATTGCATGTGAGAGACATTGACACCCGTCTTTGCACTCCTGACACGTCGCGCTGACTGTGCATAGGAACTCGACCTTGCATGCTGAGCATGTTTTAGGAAAGGACGCGCTTCCGGTAGGGTTATGCGTCACTTCCGTACCCGAAGTGCAGGAAACGAAAGCCGCAGCGCCAAGCAACCTAGAGCGCAAACGAGTCTGTCCTTCCACCGAGCAGGTCGAGTCAGTGGCGGTCCCCCCCAGCATCGTGGAACCACTCGTGCGCGATCTGTGCGCATTTACGGGACACATCGATGTTTTCAGCACTATTTTTGCAGAGGTTCGGACTGATTCCCACATATTTTGTGACACTCATTGATCGTCCTGACTCGTGGTCGGACTCTCTGATTACAGCTAGCAAGAGAGCAAGATATATTTGTCGTGTATCTGAAAGATGGGTTGTCTGTTGGAAACCAGGTGGGTCTATGTGTATCTACCAGTTGTGATTTCGGCGGCCAATAATTATTTCTGTTTTCTTTGGGATGCATGTATAGAGGTATACAAACGAGATCAGTCGTTTCCGGAGGCATCTCCCATGCGTTTGCGATGCGCTGGATGCTTATAGCAAAGGAAGATCATCATGAACACCCCATAACAGTGGCCTGACAACGGGGCGCCGATCAATTGTTCAAGATGGACGGTAGCAGAAAATACGGTCAAAAGCGAACACGTCAACGATCTCACTCTATGCATAATTTCTATCCGGACCCAGTCCACTCACTCACGTTACTCGTCTCGCGTGTGTATATCCAAGTCTTGGAGGTGCAAGTACATTGTAGTATTAATCAGACTCTCCGAAATTTAACATAGTTGGCTATGGTCTACATCAATATCATATTGCCCCCATCAATGTAGGAGAGGTGACGAGGGTTCTATCGCAAGCCCACTCTATTCTGCCCAGGACGTGCTATCATATACGAGGGTTTCGAGTGCCACCTAAGAGGAAGCTCGACCATTGTTAATGTGGTGTCATTCTAGACATTACCTACTCTGATATGTGGTTCTGTGCCTAGGTCGAGCTCAGCCATTAAGTTACCGAAGCCCTCCAGGTTGCAGAACAACATGGTGAGCTGCTGCATCCAAGCACTGCATCAACTGCATCCCTGGCTCAGTACTTACCATCGAGACACGATGCGTCACGATCGATTGACATTTAGCGAGAACTTCACGAGGTTCGACAATGCATGATAACTGGAACGACAGGGGTACTCGGCAAGTAAGTACTTCAAGCTTACACAAATCAAAAAAGGGACATGAATAGGATCAAAAAAGCTGACAACTTGAAATTTATACCTGGCGGGGAACATCGAAGACTTCACCACATGATTTTCTTTGTTCCTAGACCGATTTCTTTTCCCGTATTGTCCTTCATGGCTCGTACTCCCCAAAAGGCAAACTTCCACGTAGCTCCATTACCGTGGCCAGCCTTTCGGTACATGTTGTCATAGGTCACGCTGAAGGAGAAAAAACCTTCGAAGAGCTCTTTCGTTGAGTTGTCCTGTTCTTTTATCCAGATGCGCTTGATTTTGAAGATGCCCTTGGCATTCTTGATACCACAGACCGGAACTAGCCCAGTGTGCCCAACGAGACCTGGTCCGGCAACGTTGTGTTCGGGGGCTTGGAAAGATGACCGCTCAGTGGGAGTGAACGTGAGTGACTTCTTGTACGTGAAGGAATCGAGCAGAATATCGAACGGGCGTTCGGCCATAGGATCCAGTACGGTCACACTCTCGAACCGACCATGAGGCGGAGCAAACGAGGTAGGATCTTGAGCGGCGAGAAAACAGCGTGCGGTATAATCGTGTTTGGCCTGAGAAGCGAGAATCCTGTCGTATATGGCGGAATAGTCGGGGGTCGTTGCGCCTTGGGGTAAATGGAGCTTGGCGAGGAAGGGCAGGTACATGCCATACAAATCGAAGTTGCCGGACAAAGTCGGACTCGGGGGATGCAGCGCCACGCTCGGTTGTGGAACGATCACAGGTTGCAGTATTCCGGGTCGCATTTTCTCGTTTGTTTCCGTCGTTCGATTGCTTGGACTGAGTGTCGCTTGCCCCTTGGATAGCTTGCCTGGCGAGGTTGGCCTGGAACGTGCCGTGTTTTGCACTGTGCGAATAGGCTGTGGTATTTCCGGAGACTTCTTCGTTCGTTTATTGGGACGGTGCGAGCCTTGCTTGCGCTGGACCGCTGGGCTCCCTTGCGCACCAGCCATGTCTGGCGAGAGGTGTCTCTTCAAGCTTGCCGCTGAGGTGGATGCCGATGGACCTGGCTGATGAGATGCGCATTACATGGACTTGAGTGAAAGACAGATTATCGCACTCACTTGGTGGTGCATTGTCAACGGACTCTGGGTACAAGAAGGGACAAATCGCGATGTTGGCTGGGTACGCAACTGGTCACGTGAGGAAGAAATCAACCAAGCTCGCGACAGCCTCCGCGAGCCCCTGGACCGTCACGGACGACAAGATCATTCTTACTTTGTAAACCCAGGTGATTCCTTGGTGAGTTGAGGAATCTCAGGCCTCGAGCGCTTGAGCACAGTTTGTCATGTGCTATCTATTTAGGTATGTCATTCGCTGTGTGCGTTGAATTCAACCCACCACCTTTCCGAAAGCTTTCATATCATCTTACATCAAACCCAGTTAGGACCGACCCGCTGTATCTTGCAGTTCACAGAAGTTGGAACATTTCCAAGCGAAAAGCGATACACCTGCCACCGGCGCTTCGTCTACTGTGGGCACGTGAATGGCCAGACGACTCTAGGCAGGGTCATAAAAGTGCTGCTGTGTCCCCTGTCGTGTACTTCTACATCTCTTTTTCTCACTCTCGATAACAATGGCCGGCACCGAAAACCATCCACCACAGCCTGAATCAAAGACAGCCAGTTGCTCGACCGTAGGTTCACAATTTTGGTTCTCGCTTATCACTAACACTCCCTCCCCTCAGCCCAGCGTGCAAGTGTCCGACGTCTCTGACCTTCACTCCAATTGCGAGGAGCAAGAGCAGGGAAACGAGGAAACATCCTGGCCTGAGAACCAACCACGAGACGTACCCTCTTCTTCAGGCGCTGCAACGGAGGAACACGAGAATGAAGATATGGTCATCACAAGTACGGAATATATTCATCTATGTGGTCGGCGAAGTTTTCTGAAGGACTGGCAGGAATACGGGCGACCGATGTGGCTCTTGGTCTTAGACAAACTCCCGGGGATTTTTACGCCATGGTGCATCACAGTGGTCTTGAATGGAGAACCGGAAATAAGCGTGTGTCGACGAATAACGATGGCCTTGAGTGGGATGGACCGATCCCAATGTAAGTCCTTCCCTTCGATCATTCGTATCAGTCCGACAAAGCCTGCAGACCATGTGATCCGTCTGCCACCATTAGTGTTGAAATCTATGCATCATTCGAAGTGCAACCTATATTGGGTAATGGGGAGCAGTTGCGAAAATTGACAATCACTGTGGAAGAAATGCTGGACCGCAGTGCGAAGGACCTTGGTGAGTAAGATGGAGTTCTACACAAGGTCTGAGCATTTATGCCCTGACAGTATTCACCTTCGTCCCAAAGGATGGGGATGTTGTATCCCCATGTACATCCATTATGGTGACTATCAGTAAACAAAAGTGCTCCGGACATGAAACAGGCGCTTCTGAAGCAAGCAGTGAATCATTTATGGAGCAGGATTCCGCTTCTGCCTCGACAGATGAGGATCAAGAAGATGAAACAGGAGACTCTGATTCAGACAGCGAATCGTCTATGGAGCAGGATTCTACTTCAGACACCACGGATGAGCATCCATTGGTGACGAGCGCGCTGTTACTACTCCGCTTCGAACAGTTCAGTGCTTTAGGCGATCTCCAACAGGCGATCTCGGTTTTGGAGGCATTCGTCTTATCTACCTCAATCCAAGAGATGGAGCATCTTGCAGGGTTCATGAATCTCGGCGTGGCTTTATTATATCGATTCAACTACCTTGGGGATCTCGGAGATCTCGATCAAGCGATTTTGAGGTTCAAGGATGTTGTTCGCCTCACTCCCGATGGTCACGCTGACAAACCTGACTACCTGAGCAATCTCGGCACATCTTTCCTCACTCGTTTCGGTCGCACCAGGCAGCTCGATGACCTCGAGCAAGCCATTTCGAGTTTGACCAATGCTGTAGACCTCACTCCCGGCAACAACCTTGAAAAACCTGGCCGCCTGAATAACCTCGGTAGCTCGTTCAGAGCTCGTTTTGATCACATGGGGCAGGTTGCCGACCTCGAGCAAGCTATTTCGAGGTTGAAGGATGCTGTTGATCTTACTCCCGATGGTGACCCCGATAAACCTGGCTACCTAAACAATCTCGGCAGCTCCTTGAGAGCCCGTTCTAACCGCACGGGAGAGCTCGGTGACTCCGAGCAAGCGATTTCAAGGTTGAAGGATGCTGTTGACCTCACTCCCGACGGCCATCCTGATAGACCTGGCTACCTGAACAATCTTGGCAACTCTTTCCTTACTCGTTTTGAACATGTCGGGCAGCTTGGTGACCTCGAGCAAGCGATCTCAAGGTTGAAGGATGCTGTTGAGCTCGCTCCAGATGGCGACCCCGATAAACCTGGCTACCTAAATAGTCTCGGCAGCTCCTTCAGAGCTCGTTTTGAGCGCATCGGGGAGCTTGGCGATATCGAACAAGCGATTTCGAGGTTGAGAGATGGTGTTGGCCTCACTCCTGATGGCCACCCTGACAAACCTACCTTGCTGAACAACCTCGGTAACTCCCTCAGAGCTCGTTTTGAGCGTATGGGCCAACTCAGTGACCTCGAGCAATCCATTTCGAGGTTGAAGGATGCTGTTAACCACACTCCCAATGATCACCCCGAAAAACATAACTACCTAAACGGTCTGGGCAACTCTTTTTTCAATCGTTTTGAACGTATCGGTCAGCTTGATGATCTCGAGCAAGCGATTTCAAGGTTCAGGGAAGCCATCGACCTCACCCCTGATGGCCACCCTCACAAATCCATTTCCCTGAACAGTCTCGGCAACTCCTTCAGAGCTCGTTTTGAGCGTATCGGGGAGCTCGGTGACCTCGAGCAGGCGATTTCGTGGTTGAAGAATGCCGTTGACCTCTCTCCTGATGGCTACCTTCAAAAACCTGCCTATTTGAACAGTCTCGGCAACTCCCTGAAAGCTCGTTTTGAGCGTCTTGGGCAGTTCAGTGACCTTGAGCAAGCTGTTTCGAGGTTGAAGGACGCTGTTGATCTCACGCCCAATGGCCACCCTGACAAACCTAGGTACTTGAACAATCTCGGCAACTCCCTCAGAGTTAGTTTTGATCACATGGGGCAGCCCAGTGACCTCGAACAAGCGACTTCAAGGTTGAGGGACGCTATTGTCCTCACTCCCAACGGTCACCCTGATAAACCTGGCTACCTGAACAATCTCGCCATGTCTTTCCTTGCCCGTTTTGAGTGCACCGGAGAACTCGGTGATCTCGAGCAAGCGATTTTGACGTTCAAGGATGGTGTTGACCTCACTCCCGACGGCCACCCTTACAAGCCTAATTACCTCAGCAATCTCGGTGACTCTTTCCTCTCCCGTTTTCAGCGCTTCGGGCACCTTGATGATCTCGAACAAGCGATTTCGAGGCTCAGGGACGCCGTTCACCTCACTCCTGATCATCATCATAATAAACCTAGCTACTTGAATAATCTTGGCAACTCCCTCGGAATTCGTTATGGGCGCATCGGGCAGCTCAGTGACCTCGAGCAAGCCATTTCGAGGCTCAAGGACGCTGTTGACTTCACTCCTGACGATCATCTCGACAAACCTGCTTGCCTAAACAATCTCGGCAACTCCTTCCGGGTTCGCTTTCAGCGTATTGGGCAACTCGGTGACCTTGAGCAAGCGATCTTGAGGTTGAGGGAAGCTGTAGACCTCACTCCTGGTGGTCACCCAGACAAACCTGTTCGCCTGAACAATCTCGGCAGTTCCCTCCTAGTTCGTTTCGAACGCATCGGGCAGGTCGACGACCTCGAGCAGGCGATTTCGAGGTTGACGGACGCTGTAGACCTCACTCCCGATGGTCATCCTCGGAAACCTGGCTGCCTGAACAGTCTTGGCGCCTCTTTCCGAGCTCGTTTTCAGCATACCGAGCAGTTGGATGACCTCGAGAAAGCGATCTTAAGGTTAAAGGACGCTGTTGACCTTACTCCCGATGGTCACCCCGATAAACCTTCCCGCCTCACCAATCTTGGCAGCTTCTTCCTCGCCCGTTTCAAGCGCATTGGACAGCTAGGTGACCTCGAGCAGGCAATTTCGAGGTTGAACGATGCTGTTGACCTCACTCCCGATGGTCATCCTCAGAGACCTGCTTGCCTTCACAATCTCAGCAACGCCTTCAGAGCTCGTTTTGAGCGTATGGGCCAGATCAGTGACCTCGAGCAAGCAATTTCGAAGCAAAGGGATGCTGTTCATCTTATTCCCAGCAGTCACTCTGAGGAACCTCACTTGCTGAACAACCTTGGTGACTCTCTCAGAGCGCGTTTCGAACGCCTCTGGGACAGTGGGGATCTTGACCAAGCAATTTCGGTGTATTCGCATGCTGCTTCCGTTTTTGCGGGTCGTCCCACCGCTCGATTCCTTGCTTCACAGAATTGGATTTCCTGCGCTCGTGCTTCGGGGCATTCCTCTCTCCTCCGTTCGTATTCTTCCGCCATCGACCTCCTTCCTCAAATTGCGTGGATTGGCCTCCCCCTTACGCACCGTTACGGTGAACTCCTGCAGGGCGCTGATGTCGTGCGAGAGGCGGCGGCAGCGGCTCTAGACGCGGGACACCTGCAAACTGCTGTTGAGTGGCTCGAGCAAGGGCGCTCGATCGTTTGGGGGGAACTCTTTCAACTCCGTAGCTCCTACGACGAATTGTCGTCTGTCTATCCAGACCACGCTCATAGACTTCGGCAACTATCAGCCGCATTAGAGCATGCTAGTGCTTCCCAAGAAAAATCTTTGGCGTCCTTCTCGGAGGATATTCAGAATGCAGAGCATGGCCTGGATACTTTACAAAACGAGTCTGAGAGGCACCGTGGATTCGCGATCGAGCGAGACACATTATTAAGGGAGATCCGGGAGTTGCCTGGTTTCGAACGATTCCTCCTCCACAGAGAATTTTCTCAGCTCCGTGTTTCAGCACGCTTTGGACCTGTGGTTATCCTCAATGCTGCGGAGCACCGTTGTGATGCGTTGATTATCGTCGCTGATGCGGAGGATGTGATCCATGTTCCACTTCGGAACTTCACTCTGGAGCGGACGGAGGTACTTCAGACTTCTCTGAAGAGCATGCTTCTTCGGGAGGGGAAACGTTTACGGCTAGATCACACCAACAGGTGGAAGTCCATGCTGACTACCCTGTGGAATTCTGTCGTCAAACCAGTCTTGGATGCCCTGAAGA